>CM055074.1:929-165139 GCA_029204045.2 Tillandsia leiboldiana | reverse complement strand
CCCAACTAAACTGAAAGGTATCGGCGCAAAACCCATCCACGTCAAACAATCCTATGCGCTCGCCCGATAACTGGAGGTGCAGTTCAACAATGGTATAGACTCCCTAGCACATGAAGGTCTCAGATAGTTTCCATCCCCACCCAACACCAATTTTGCCTACAAAGGCTCCTAACTCAACCGTGAATCGGGATGGTTCAGACTGCCGGGACTGGCTCCATCGACCAATGACGTCCCGAAGCTCAGTACAGCCACTATCCACCCTACCCTCGGTGCCTCGGCACTACTCGTCGGCACGGAGGGGGCTGCTCGCTCAGTCGGTGCAACAAGTGCAACTGAAGGTACCACTGCATAGGAAGAAAGTACTGGAGGACACTCAAGCGGTACTGCCAATTAACTGCGCTCTCTGCTCCAACAAGCGCATCAAACGTTCCATGGCCTCCTCCTGGCATCGGACAGCCTCCGACGTCTGTGCCATCTGGATCCATAACTCTTGGGTCTCGCTCTGCTCTGATAGCTCTGCCTCCCGCTGCTCGGGTTACTAATCAGATGCGGAAAGCGCATTCCTCACTGCACGACGTCTCACAAGCATCGTAGACCACTGCACAATAACAAACATCAGGACACAACAACCATACGACCCAATCCAGCGAAAGTCTAAGACATGTTATCAATTCCACAGCATTATGTTGTCTGCCAGCCAACATAATCGCTTAGGAGCATAAACATGCCAATCACTCATCCCGTCTCTTGGGAGAGGTACAAAACTCGATCAGGACTCTCGCTAAAAGTCACGACTCTCACGCAGTCATTCTAATGTCCAACCACAAGCCTAGGGTTTCTAAGTCCTCAATGACCTACAACCTAGGCTCTGATACCACTCTAATCTGTCACGCCCCGGGGTCGAAACTGCGACCCGGCTCGCCAACAGATCCGCCACCTATGCCAAACCCGCATAGGCGAAGCGTCCTACCTGCAAGAGAAGTACTACAGCTAAACAGATATCAGAGCTAAAAATAAAAAGTCTGCTGTATAACTAAATCAATCACTGTACAACTAGAAATAATACAACAATGTCCGTCTCCCAAAAAAGATAATTATACAATATCTTCATATACAAACTCAGAACTCAACCGGGAGGTATCTCCAATAAATACATCAGTGTACAGGCTCTCAATACATAACAATCCTCACTACAACAGTCTCTCAAAGAAGGAAAATAAAATAACTAATCTACTGAAGCTCTCCTCTGAAGGGGTACCGCTACACTCCAACGGCGGGTAGGGAACTAGCTCGCGACTCCCTCGCTCGGTCAGAAGGATCAGCAACAGGAACAACAGGAACCAGAGTAGAAGTTCCTGTGGGAAAAGACACCACGACGGGTGTGAGAACTACGTCCCAAGTAGTTCTCAGTGGGTGCCGCCAACAAGCCCGACGGTCTGCCCACTAAGTCCATTAGAGGCATAAAGTAACAAAAGCAGTGCTGTAAGGAAAGCGGGGAAAAGTAAACTCTACAGCTACTATGCCTCTACCTAGATGCTCAAAGAGTGGAACAGAAAGAACATGATGCCACAACTAACTCTCATCTCTGATCACCCAATCTGAACTGACTGCCTCATCAGGTCCAGTCAAGCCTGCGCCAACCTACTGCCGTTACGTCCCGGAGGAGCGGACTTACGTAGGACGTCCATGACTGCCAACACCAGCACAGCCAGAGGGACAAATGCAACGACAAGTCGCGAGAGAAAAGCTCAAACTCACGCCGGTACAACAACCCGGTCTCGCCTACTCCGGAGTGGCACTCGAGGGGAGCGACCCGCTCGAGTAAAAAGTAACCCATCTCAAGTATCTCTGTAAAGTATCTCTGTCAAGCTCAAATGTGGCTCATGCAGGCTAAGATCCACGATCAAACAGATCGGTAACTCCAAGCTCAAAGCACAACTCAGTCGGAAAAGGATCTCGACTCAAACAGGAATAGCCCAAAACACTCTCACAGCTACGTCGGAGAACCCTCAACGACTCAATCTGATAATGCACGACCATGGCTGAGTCGGGAAACCTCCACGACTCGATCTGCCAGACCCCAAGATCCTCAAAGCTAAGTGGGAGAACCACCTCCACCACTAAATCAGAAAAACAACCTCTAGATCACACTCTACCAACTCATAGCACAAAGTCGCATCAACTGCGAGAAACTGCCTCAACAGGCCAACACCGCATCCACTGCGAACAACTGCCTCAACAGGCCAACACCGCATCCACTGCGAACAACTGCCTCAATAGGCCTACATCGCATCCACTGACACGAGGAAGGGTCCGGGAACCCCAAAAGACTAGAACCTACCATCCAAATCAAACAAGAACAGGCACTAGGCATAGCCTCTCGTTGTTCTCGTCCCAAGAAGAAGGCAGACCTTAGAACCCAGACCACTCGAATCATCTCGGGTGGTTAATTTATTGGAAAAAGGTGACATTTCTTACTGAAGCCATCTGATCTGTAAGAAATCCATTTTTAATGATTTTTAGTTCTTTTTAGGAAAACAGTTGAAACCAAGTTTTATATCCAAGCCTCGAAGGGCTAATGCCTTCGTCCAATCAAACAAGAATAGACTCCGGCGACCCTACGATGCTTGGAAGAAACCATTTGGTTGCCAAAAATCATATGTGTGTCCAAAAAGGTTCTGGGTTTAAGGTTCTGCTAACACTGATATACCGCTGCCACTAACACAGCGGCGACAGATAAAACAAGAGAATAAAACATCTCGGGACCGCCGTCTACCCAAACAGCTCCCGCTACAAATGAACAACCAACTACATCTACCAAACTCCACTCTGCTCCCAAGCACGAGTGTAACATGCATCCCACACTAAAAGGTAACTCCTGACCACTCGGCCCACTACCCGGGCGAGGAAGAACACTATGTCCAGGAAAGTAGAAGTGTGGATGTCTAAAGCAGAAATAACCCTAGCCCAAGTGAGGGTTTTCTACTAGTCTGGTTACACATGCAACATATGACGGGGTGCTAGGTCAAGTTCCAATAACTATAACTTACAGATGGTAGAAAGCAAGGAGATGACAATACCATCAGATAATACAAGGAATAGCAATTCCTACATTCTAACATGCTGCACAAGCATTTCACTATCATGCATAGTCCTACTATAGCAGATTTAAAGCACAGTCCATCAATCTTGGAGACAAGGCCACCCACCTGAAAATGCTAACTGTCCGGAGTCGCACAGCTGAGAAAGTCCAGAAACAGATATCTCTACACACCCACCAATCCAACAATTCAGGAACAGTGATCAATACCTCCTGGGTACAAAAACACGACCCAAAGTTACACTTAATTCCATAAAATCCAAGCATCACAAATCTGCTGGGAACAGTCCCCTTAATGCGAAATTTTCACCTATAAAACGAATTCCAAAAATTCCAATAAAAATATCACAGCGAGCGTCTCGTCGAGACCTTCGAAACGGGTACCTGCACGCCCAAATCCGAGCCCCGTAGGCCGAGTTACAAATTCCACAGTACAGGTGTGCAAACACTCACAACCACACAACTGTAAACTCAAACACAGATAAAAGGGGAATAGTATACCTTCGGGCAAGCCTCAGAAAAATCCCGGAAAAATACAATGATAATCCTTGCGACGAGTAGATCCAAAAAGTGTATAGGCTTGTCTCGATCCGACACTCGGGTGCGGAGATAAAATTCCGGCAAGGGGCCGCTGTCCAAAAACTCCACCAGAAAATAGCGGCTTAGAAATGCCTCGAAAACCGTGTCATAAACTCTGAATCCAGCAAGATGATCAACACGAAAGTCGAAGACGTACCTCTCGTGATTCCAACGCCGTAGAAATCGTCCAAAAATACTGACGGAGTAGCTCGGTAGACCTCTCAGATCAAACTGCGACGATAACGGGCCTCCGATGAAAAATCGCCACACTACGCTCCGATGCCGAAGTCGTCGACGCCGCGGCTTCCAAAAAATCCGGGCCTCCCCCAGAAGATGCGCAGCACAAAGTTCTCCAACTTTGCTAAAGGGTCCAAGGGCAGGGGAGCTCGGGAAAGGGGGCAGAAAGCCCCAGCCAACAGCCTATTTATAGGCTCAGCCCGAAAGTCCAACACTTTGGACTTTTGGCCCAAGTTCCGGGCGCCCGCAGGTTTCGGGCGGCTACAGTGTTGGGCCCGGCCCAACACTGTGCGCGCCCGAAACAATGAGGGAGCGCCACGTGGCCCAGCACTGCTCCCCGCGCCCGGCGCACGCGCGCCCGCGAACCGCGCGACGCCACGTGTCCCGACACGCGGACGTGCGCGGCTGCGCCCGACCAACCACGGGGCGCCACGTGGCGCCCCCCCACGTCGCCCGGCAGCGCCCACGCCGCGCCCACGTGCGCGGCCGCACCGCACGGGGCACCGTGTCGGGCACGCATCCCGAGGCAGCCGCCGCTGCCGCGTGGACCGCGCGCACCAGGACCCGCCAACCACGCTCGGCCACGTGCCGCACCCGGTCTACCGTGCACCCGCGCCTCTTCCGTGGACCGCGCCCGCTGGGCCGGCCAACCAGAAGGCGCCACGCGTCCTCCGCCCGGTGCACGACCTCCGCGGTGGACCGCGCGCCTCCGCCGCCGCCAACCGCCGCGCTCCGCCGCCCGCCGCCGCCGCCGGCGATGCCCGGCCGGCCGGAACAGTACCCAAAACCTCGAAATGCGCGTTTTCGCATCCGGACTCCGAAAAATACAAATAAATAGCCCGTTTCGATCGTTTTCGCGCGCTGAATCCAAATCCGAAGTCCGATTTGCCAAATTCCACTTCTAAATTTTGCCGAAAATTCTTGGAGAAGTGTTCTTTACTCAAATTCCGCGCTGAGTCCAATTTTAATATCCATTTCGCGCAAACCACAACTAAACATTCGACGGGGTCCTCCGATCACTCACGTGATCCATTATACACCCGAAGCCCATCACTTGAGTCCAAATTGGTGCAGAAACACCGCCGACAGGCCACATAGGCCTCCAGAAGCTGCTAACCGCACTGTAGAAGCCCTGCTGAGATCTGGGTCACCACACGCACAGTGCGGCCCGGCCCAGCCCGCCGGTTTCGGGCGCGCACAGTGCGGCCCAGCCCGGCCCATCCCGTCGCACGGGATCGTGCCTCCGACCGACCCGCCCCAGGGCCCGCCACGTGTCCGCCGAACACGGTACAGCCATGCAAGTGCCCGCGGAGAGCGCCACGTGCCCCCGCCCGCAGTCAACGCGGTGGGTGGCGCTGCCCACGACCGGCCCACCTGCCCGCGTACGGCCACCTGCCCCGATACCTGCCCCGCGCGTTCCGTGGACCGCGCGCACAACACCGAACCAATAACCATCTGCCACGTGTCCACCCGGTTCACCGTGCACCCGCGCCCAAGTTCCGTGGACCGCGCCTGCTGCGCTGGCCAACAGGAAAGCGCCACGTGGCCCGCTCCCGGCGCACGCCCTCCGCGGTGGACAGCGCACCTGCCCGCGTCCTCGGCGCCTGCCCGCGGCCTCTAGCCGCCTGCCCGAGCACCTTCCGCCGCCTTCCGCCACTGCCCGCCGCCGCCGGCGATCGCCGGAAACACTGTTCCGGCGATGAACAGTAAAATTACTGTAGCAAGCTCCGAAAAATATAAGTAAATAGCCCATCTTGACCGTTTTCGCGCGCTGATTCCAAATCCGGCGTCCATTTTGCCAAATTCCAATCCTATAAATTGCCGGAGGCTCCCGAAAAGGTATTTTTAATCCGAATTCCGCGCCGAGCCTAAATTTGACATCCATTCTGCGCGTAAACTCCTCTAAACATCCGACGGGGTCCCCTGATTACCCACGTGATCTATTTAAGCCCCGAGTCCAATACTTGTGTCCAAATTGGCGCACGAACACCGCCGACATGCCACGTAGGCTTCCAGAAGCTGCTGGTCACACTGTAGAAGCCCTGCAAAGATCCGGGTCACCACATCCTCCCCCACTAAAAGAAAGTTTCGTCCTCGAAACTAAAGCAACTCCCAGAGAGTCTCAGAAACCAGGGGTCAATACTCAACACCGCCGTCTCCAGCTCCCAAGTCACCTATCGCTCCCCGTGATTACTCCTCAGCAACGACAACAGCAACAACCAGTACGGCATAGCCCGATTGGGCAATTCCCTCACCTTGCGAGCCGGAATTCGCAACGGGCGTCCCTCGTACTCAAAACTCTCACAGGGCTCAAAAGAAGCGAGTTAATCACGGGCGAGAGGTCCAAAACATAACACTCCTGAGCTGAGACGCAAAAAAATAAAAATAAAAACCTCAGGGACTCCAACAAAAGATCGGGGGAGAAGAACGAACAGCCAGTGCAACAAGCACTAAAATCACCACCAAGAGCCAACTCAACCACCCAAGTGGATTACTCAGCCGCAGCCTTTCATCAAAAGGGATCCCCAGGGACACAACTCAAACCCTGCACACGAGAATGGCCCCACACAGTGCCAGCTATGGAACCGTCAAACTCGACTCCCAAATAGCTCTTCTGCTCCAGGTATCCGCCACCACAGTGGCTCTGTCGGGGTGATACTGGAATGCTGAAAAGTAAATCAATGGTAACTCCATCGCCACCATGGAAGGCATTGCTACAACTCGCAAGTCCATCGCCCCGCACTAGCAATGCAAAAGTCGGCGCTGATATCAGTGTCATTATCCACTAGCCATGCTCTCATGGCACTGCCAGGTCCAAGAAGCTCCTTACCTTGACCATAAATATAGATCTCGGCCAATTCCCAAATAGTATCCATATTGGCCGGATTTTCCACCGCCGCCCCTACGGCTAGCACAAAGTGACCCAAGAAGGTAAGCTTCAGAAGTTAAAACTTGTAGTCCAATAACACGGCATACAGCTTCTTCCACCCAAGCGTTATAGCACATCCACAAGTGCTCCTCTTATTCTAGGTCACTCAGGAAGTAAATCATAATATCCTTGGGGAACACCACTCCCAATCTGTCCAAGTACAACTGGAGCACACCATTCCTCAAATCTCGAAAACAACAGGGCATTGCTCATTCCATTTGGCCTCACTATGAGCTCATAATGCCCTACCGTGTCCCGAACGCCATCTGGCGAAACACTCAGCTGTATGATTCCAAAATCTGTACATGCATCAGTCAACAACTGCCGGAGTATAACTCCATCAAAAGGTCCTAAATAATACCCAGACCTGCCTGTGCTCAAACCACAAAAGAGCTCTCACGGTCGTGTATCAACAACGTGTCACGAGGTCAAACAGACCCTCGATCCATCAGATCCCTGTACCGGTGTCACCAACTCTCCCAGCTCTTACAGATAATATCCATGAGGTGCTATCAAGGTTGGCGCGGTTTCCAGAACCACGTCAATCGCAATCTCAATCTCCCTAACTGGCGGCATAATCATCGGCTCGAGTGGACTCACACCCGGGATTTCGCAGCAATAGAAATATCCTTTAGTCCCGGTGCCGCCATAAACTCCTCTTACACAGTCGCTATAACCTGGGTGCTCGAACAGTCTCCATATAACAAGCCTCCTTTTGTCTGCCTCGCAGAATGTCACAGTCATCACTCTCCGCACTTAACCATTCAGTGGCACTCTGCCAACCACTCCCAAGCACTGGGTCAAAACACCGAACTGCCACCCATACTAATAGGTTTGCCGGTATAACCCATGGTCTCTGCTGCACTGGACATGATCCACAAGCCTCCCCCACCTGCACAATGCCAACAGTAACCTGTACCTCAAGTGCATGTGGTAACGACTCTACCTCTAGTCCATGCAGGAATGCAACATGACCTAACTCCGACTGCTGTGATGAAATCACCCCTGCGACAACTCAATCCACTACCGTGGCGCCCTCCAACCGGGCGGCACAGATTCATCCACTCGATGCAAGTGGTCGTCGCTCAGCCCGCCAAAATATCTAGACCAATCACAAATGGAGCACGACCTCTGTCCATGCTCACACTGAGGTGACGAATGTGGTCTCTCGCAGACAGCCAATCCACGCTACCGCTGCGCCACTCTGATAAAAGGGCTGATGCCGTCATCGAGGTCCACCCAACCTCTGACGTCTCAGAAATCTACCTGGATATCATCGCCAAACGACCAAGCACAATTGATTCAAACAACTCCCTACACAATTATCCTTACTAAGCTCACCCCTCAATCCCATATATTGCACCCCAAACATGCCAGTTATCAATCACACAGGGTAACATCCCCTTTGGGTAAGCTTTACATAATCCATCCACAAGGATATCCACCATCCTGGAAGGGAAAACGAAAATGTCTCTGCCGGCCGATCTATCCTCCATCATCTGGCATCCTACGCCTCTATCCAGAACTTGCCTCTGGCAGCAGATCCCCATCCAAAAGAACTGCAGCGCCAGCTCCATGCACAATGCCTACTCTATCGAGGCATCCACAATCCAAAATTTGTACAGGAGGGACCGAATAAACTGAAAGGTATCCTGGTGCAATCCACTCCCAGTCTCCCATATCCTATGCGCCTCGTCCCTCGAAACCTGGAGCGCGCAGTTCAACAACTGCACAAACCCTTTGACACTAGGAGGCTGCCAAATAGTCTCTCCATCACCACCAACCACGATTCTACCCCAAGAGGCTCCAAACTTAATACTATGAATCGGGGTGGTTCACCTGCCGAAACTGGCTCAACTGATCATTGGTGTCCCATAGCTCATCAGCTGTCAATTATCCATCCTGCCTCGGCGCCTCGGCACTAAACATTGGCGCGAAGGGGGCTACGCACTCCATCGGTACCATAGAAATCCCCGCCCCGGAGGATACTGCAACCGGGTGGTCTCAGAAGGAAGCACTGTCGAGCTGCCCGCTGCTCCAACAACTGCGTCACCAAAACTAGTTGCTCACTCAATCGCTGATATGCCTCTAACAATCCTGTCATCTGGGTCCGGAGCTCTCTGACCTCAATCCGGGTATCCGGCCCAAAATCAACCGCTCAAGCTCAACTGCTATGACAGGATGCGCAAGGGTCCCAAACCCAGCGTCGGGGAGACACCGCTCGCCACGACGAAACCACAAATCAGCACACAACAACGCTCGACCCAATCCAGCGAAAGTCTAGAGCATGTCACCCATTCCATAGCGTTATATTGTCTGCAGCCAACATAATTACTTAGGAGAATAAACATGCCAATCACTCATCCCGTCCCTCGGGAGAGGTGTAAAACTTAATCAGGACTCTCGCTACAAATCACGACTCTGACGAAGTCATCCTAGGGTCCAACCACAAGCCTAGGGTTTCTAAGTCCACCATGACCTACAACCTAGGCTCTGATACCACCTAATCTGTCACGCCCCGGGGCCGAAACTGCGACCCGGGCTCGCCAACAGATCCGCCACCTGTGCAACACTCGCACAGGCGAAGCGTCTAACCTGCAAGAAAAGATATTACAGCTAAACAGATACCAGAGCTAAAAGATAAAACCGCTATAGAAATAAAATCAACCACTGTACAACTGAAGATAAAACAACAAGGCCCATCTCCCAAAAAGATAATCATACAATAACCTCGAGTACAAACTCATAGCTCAACAGGGAGATATCTCAAATACAACATCAGTGTACCAGCTCTCAATACATCATGTCCTCACTACATCAGTCTCTCAAGGAGGAAATAAATACTAATCTACCGACTAAGCTGAAGATCTCCTCTGAAAGGGGTACCGCTACTCTCCAAAGATAGGTAGGGATCTAGCTCACGACTCCCTCGCCTCGAACAGCAACCGCAGAATCAGCAACACCCGCTAAGACTCTGCAAAACAAAGGAGAGAAGGGACAAAAAGGGGGGGGGGGACCCCCAACGGGTGAGAGAACTACACCAAAAAGGAGTTCTCAGTGGGTGTCGCCACCAGGTCCGGCGATCTGCCCACCAAGTCCACAAGAGGCAAAAGATGACCAATGCAATAAACTGAAAGAAGAAGCTGGGGACACTCTACAGCTACCATGCCTCAATTTAGAAGCTCAAATGGGGAAACTCTGATAAGATATGCAACCCTCGCACACGAGGTGCTCAATCGACCCAATCGAGCTGACTGCCACATCGGGTCCAGTCAAACCTGCGCCCACCTAGAACCACCTCCCGCTGACGGGCAGGAATTACGTCGGGCGTCCAAACGTACTAACTCGCTATTGAGTGGTGGCTCATGCAGGCTATAGTCAAAATCTATACCCTCTCTCTCAGAACGGATAGCCTCAAGATGCTCAACCTCTCACACAATGGTCAAAGAACTCACAACGACCACGGGACCACCGTCAAACCCCGAACGGTTCCCAACAACACTAGTACTGGTTTAAACACAACTGCCAGCCTCCACTCGTCCCCCAGGCACGAGTGCAAAAGTAAAAGTATCCGTCTGAATAGACCCCAATCGATGGACCAGTAAAACTGGCACTGCCTGCTTCGCCTGCCGCAACGGGTATGCCAGTCTATGCATAACACCGAAGCAAAGGAGTCTCAAGGACTCAAAGTCTGTCTGACGCCTGCCGGCCGCAACGGGTATGCCAGCCTATGCATAACACCGAAGCAAAGGAGTCTCAAGGACTCAAAGTCTGTCTGACGCACACTCCGGAGTGGCACTCGAGGGGAGCGACCCACACGAGTAAAGTACCTCAGTAACCAGTAACATAAGTATCGTAAAAGAGCAGGACTGGATCAAGACTCTGATCAAAGTGGGAAAATCCATCCCCTGAAGAAAACTCCGGTCCTCATACAGAGGCAATAGTACTCAAAAGTGGGAAACTCCGTCCACTAGAGAAACCTGATACCCAATCTGAAGCATAAGTAAATATCCGGTCAACCGCCCAATATCCGCGGTTGCCGCAATGCCCTGCCATCTATAATCAAGTCCTATAACCGACCTCTGGTCAACCGCCCCGAGTCCGCGGTCACCGCCAAAACCCTGCCAGCCGCAATCCAGCACAACCCGTCCCTGACACCAATGTCCCTGCTACACTACCCCAGACCCCTGCTCGAACCCGAGCAACACAGACCGCCTGACTAACAAGAAGGAGAAAAGAATAGCATGGTTTCTCCTAAGTCAAGTTCCAATATGTAGTGTAGCAGTAAAAGATGGCCTAGCTATATGTCCATACAAGCATGCATTTTGTCCTCAAAGAAGAATAAAGGAAAATAAACCTCATGCCAAAATTATCAATGACTATACCTGTCCATAATCCTCGATCCATAATCGCTCCTCAGAGTAGAACCTGCACATAACTACATAATCCTATCCTATTGCATAAACCAGCCTCATAAAAGGTTATGTGCTAACATGGCATGATAATTAATCATATAGGGTAACCTTGCCTTGCCTTAGGTAAGCTTCCACTAATCATCAACGTGAATATTTGATTAATACCATTGTCATACTATGAATAATTCACTTGCAATTTCCATAAAATCCTCATTGTTAAACTTACCGATCAATCCCAGCTATTGTACCATTCACCTGCATGCAATGCTAACATAAGAAAATTTAGAGAACCGTCCACCGGTTCGGGGAATAAGACACCCACCTGAAAAGCTGACTGTCCAAAGCCCAACAGCTGAAAACACCAGATAACTCTAATCCCTTGCTCCAATAAGTTCAGCACACCCGTAACCCTCCTGCAGCAAGTGTCACGCCCCGGAACCCGGGCTCGCCAACAGATCCGCCGTGCACATGGGATTTCCCGAGTACACGAAGCGCTGGTAACCTGCTCCGATATAATATAAACAATAAAAGAGCATAATACAGAGCTGAAGTGGAAGAACCACATAGTATCTCAGACTGGAACTACTAATAAAGCTATAATAAGTACAATAATCTCCCAGCTCACCAAAATAGTACATCCAGCTGGCGAAAGCCAGACCTAGAATAAAAGAAGAATACCACAGTCTGAGTAAAGGGTGCAGCATCTATCTAACAGCTCTCAGTCTCCCAGGAGATCTATCTATTCAGCGATCCCCTTACCTCGATCAGCTGCCGATGGCCTAGCAGCTCCCGCAGACGACTCTGCAAAAATAAAGGAGAAGAAAGAAACAGAAAAGAACAATGGGGGTGAGAACTACCAGATAAACCAGTAGCCTCCCCTAGTGGGCAAAAACCTCAACTCTGACGCACCCACTAGGACTACTAGAGGCCAGAAAGGAATAAGTGGTAAAGCTGTAAACAGAACTGCTGAATAAAGGGAAACCACCACTAGTATGCCTCTAAATGTCATGTAGCATGAAATGACTATATGCAACAATACCAAACATGCCTGCCTGAAATAACTCAGTCTTGTGTCACTGGTACTGCCTGCTGTGCCTTGCCAAATCGGGTATGCTGGCCAATGCATAACACCGATAGGGGATAGTGTTTGCCAAATCGGGTATGCTGGCCAACGCATGACACCGATAGGGAATAGTGTTTGCCAAATTGGGTATGCTGGTCAACGCATAACACCGATAGGGGATAGGAGTCTCAAGGACTCAAAGTCTGTCTGTAACACACTCCGGAGTGGCACTCGAGGGGAGCGACCCACACGAGTAAAATATCTCAGTAATAAGTATCAGAAGTGCCATAAAACAGCAGGACTGGATCATGACTATGATCAAAGTGGGAAAAACTATCCACTAAAGAAAACCCCGATCTGATGCCATAGTACTTAACAAGTGGGAAAACCATCCACTAGGATAACCCGATCCTCAGCTGATGCAAAATAGACCAGACTCATCCCTAATCTGATGCAAGGATAAATATCTGGTTGACCGCCTACTGTCCGCGGTCACCGCAATACCCCACAAATCCATAATCTAATGCAATCTCGACTACACTATCCCAAACCCCTGCTCACACTTGAGCAACAAGCCTCTGGATGCACAGAACAACAATGAAACATGTACAATTCCCAAGATGATAGTGTAGCAATAAATAGTGGCTAACTAGATGAGCAAGAAAGCATGCCATTATTTAAAAGCTGTAGAAAAGTGTCAAATATTTATAAAAAAGATTGATTGTTATGAAAGTTATTGCATGCGAGATTATAGCCTTTGTCCCAATCACAGTGTCCCAATATAAGTCATCATATAATTAGTGGGGTTATATTAAATTTTAGGAGAGTTCGTCCCAGCGGTTCTCATCAATTGTCCTGTTAGTTGTCCTGTTAGTAGTCCTGTTAGTAGTCCTGTTAGTAGTCCCAATGGTTCTCATCATTTGTCATATTAGTTTATCCCAATTGTTCTCATCAATTGTCATATTAGTTTGTCCCAATTGTTCTTATCAATTGAATTTTTTTTAGGGGAGTTCCAGTAATCCCAGTGAGCTTGTCAAAAATGAGGTAAGCAACAACCGCCCACCTCGAACAGCTCAAATCACACCCAGATAGTCTCCTGGCTGTCCACAGTCCCATAGAACTGCTGTCTGCCGAGAACGGTGCCCTACAGCAACACACATTGCACAGGGTGTAACTATATTATTCATAAAAATACAGCTTTTGCTGTTTTTCAAATAGCACGAAAAGAGAGGAGTTTTTCACCTCTGTATAGTGCTCAGAAAAATCCAGAAAAATTACGGTTGCGTTCCTCGCGAAGAGTAGATCAAAATCGACTCTTTAAACGTCTCGATCTGATGCTCCTACGCCAAGATAAAAATCGGAGAAGTTGACACTGTCCAGAAATTTCCACAGCAAAAAGGGGGGTCAAAGAGACCTCGGGAAACGTGCCAAAAGTACGAAATGGAGCAAAGTGATCAACACAGAAATCGAAGCCTTACCTCTTAGGAACGCGCTGTCGCAAAAATCGTCCAAAAATTCCTCCTGGTTAGCCCACAGGGAATTTTCAACGGAACTACGACGGGAAATGGGCCGAAAAAGAAAACCGTCGCAGTGCGCCGCGTCGCAGATAACTCACTAACTGTAACTCCAAAAATTCTGAGATTTGGAGGAGAGAGAGAAGAGAGAGAGAGGAAGAAATTTCGTAGAGGGCACTTTCTCTGGTTCTCTCTCTAAGGGCTCGAAAACCGAGGTGCAAAGAGAGGGGGTGGGGGGCCCTATTTATAATGGGCTGAGGCTCCACACAGGATCGGATCCGAACAGGAAACACCGAAACGGGCC
Organism: Tillandsia leiboldiana; assembly: GCA_029204045.2. Taxonomy (NCBI): domain Eukaryota; kingdom Viridiplantae; phylum Streptophyta; class Magnoliopsida; order Poales; family Bromeliaceae; genus Tillandsia; species Tillandsia leiboldiana. The sequence goes on along the minus strand of CM055074.1, from coordinate 150,998 downwards.
AACCAAAACGCACCACGTGTCCACAAAACAGGGAACAGCCTGTGCAAGGGCCACTCAGAAGACGCCACGTGTCCACGTGGAGCACGGGCCCGGTCCCCGCGCCGGGTCTTCCGGATCCTGTCAGCCAATCCGGGTGTGCCACGTGTCACAGTCCCCGTGGGCTTCTAGAAGCCGGCCAGCCAATCGGGAGCCGCCACGTGGCACGGGGGGTATTCGGTGCTCCCGGTGCACGCCAGGCCCATGGACCGCGCACCCGAGCCCCCCGCCCGCGCCTGCGCCGCCGCCCTCTGCCGCTGTGCCGCCGCCCGCCGCCGCCCGCCGCCGCTTGCCGGTCACCGGAACAGTAATTCCGGCGGCCGGAGTTACTGTTCCGGCGTGAACAGTAACGAGGTGCCGAAAAATTAAAGTAAATATACCGTTTTGACCGTTTTCGCGCGCTGAGTCCAAATCCGCTGTCCATTTCGCCAAATTCTCATCCGAAATTTTGCCGAAAGCTCCCGGAAAATTCCATTTGCTCCGATTTTCGCGCAGAGTCTATTTTAAATGTCCGATTTCGATTCTACAAGCTCCGTTGCACCGTACGAGCTCTCTACAGTCACTGTTTAATATTACACAGTTCCTGCGGGAGTCCGGATCAGCACAGCAAGAGCCCAGAAAAATCCCAGAAAAATATCACCGCGCTCCTCGCGTCGATAGCTTCGCAACGGTAGCTTGCACGCCCAAATCTCTGATGAAATCTCAGAAAAATCCAAGAAAAATACGAGCGCGTTCCTTGCGATCTGTAGATGAAAAAGTTGTATAAGCTCGTTTCCGGCTGACGCTCGTGCGCAAAGATATGGCCAAAACACCTCGATGCTCTTAGGAGTCTGTCGGCGCAAGAATCACAGAAAAAGGATCTTGGGGTAGCCCAGGGGAGCCAAAACACTGCTGTTGCGACGAAGGGGAACACAGGAAATGCAACGTTGCGCCGCGCCGTAAAAACCAGAACCTCGGGATGCGTGCTCCCAAAAACTCCAAAACTCTGCAGGAAGATCAAGGACTTGAAGATGAAAATCTTCCAAGAAGGGAGCTCGGGGAGATCAAGCTTGGGCTGAGAGGAAAAAACCAAAGAAGAGGGCTCGGGCTGCCTATTTATAGGCAGAGGGAAACAATGGGAAAAATTCCCATTGTGTCCCAAGTTCCGGGCGCGCACAGTGCGGCCCGGCCCAGCCCGCCGGTTTCGGGCACGCACAGTGCGGCCCGGCCCGCCAAGTTTCGGGCGCGCACAGTGCGGCCCAGCCCGGCCCATCCCGTCGCACGGGATCGTGCCTCCGACCGACCCGCCCCAGGGCCCGCCACGTGTCCGCCGAACACGGTACAGCCATGCAAGTGCCCGCGGAGAGCGCCACGTGTCCCCGCCCGCAGTCAACGCGGTGGGTGGCGCCCGCGAATCAGCGGGCGCCACGTGGTGCTGCCCACGACCGGCCCACCTGCCCGCGTACGGCCACCTGCCCCGACACCTGCCCCGCGCGTTCCGTGGACCGCGCGCACAACACCGAACCAATAACCATCTGCCACGTGTCCACCCGGTTCACCGTGCACCCGGGCCCAAGTTCCGTGGACCTCGCCTGCTGCGCCGGCCAACAGGAAAGCGCCACGTGGCCCGCTCCCGGCGCACGCCCTCCGCGGTGGACCGCGCACTTGCCCGCGTCCTCAGCGCCTGCCCGCGGCCGCTAGCCGCCTGCCCGAGCACCTTCCGCCGCCTTCCGCCGCTGCCCGCCGCCGCCGGCGATCGCCGGAAACACTGTTCCGGCGATGAACAGTAAAATTACTGTAGCAAGCTCCGAAAAATATAAGTAAATAGCCCATCTTGACCGTTTTCGCACGCTGATTCCAAATCCGGCGTCCATTTTGCCAAATTCCAATCCTATAAATTGCCGGAGGCTCCCGAAAAGGTATTTTTAATCCGAATTCCGCGCCGAGCCTAAATTTGACATCCATTCTGCGCGTAAACTCCTCTAAACATCCGACGGGGTCCCCTGATTACCCACGTGATCTATTTAAGCCCCGAGTCCAATACTTGTGTCCAAATTGGCGCACGAACACCGCCGACATGCCACGTAGGCTTCCAGAAGCTGCTGGTCACACTGTAGAAGCCCTGCAAAGATCCGGGTCACCACACTGCCCCTGCCAGGGATTCGTTGGACGCTTCTAGGAGCAGCGGGGGCTCACGGGTTGCATGTCCGACACCTTCTAAATCACCTTATAAGGACGCTCTTCTCCGCCGGATCCCCTACCAACTCCATCGCCACCCCCTCGCATCTGCGTACCGGCCCTTCTCCCCTCTGTCCTCGGGAAGGTGCTTCCGCTGCTTCTCGAAAGATCACCGCATTCGGAACTGCAGGGAGCCCATCAGGTGTCGTCGGTGCTTCAAGCTCGGACACCTCGCGGTCCGGTGTAGCCGCCCGAGCCCGCCGCCGGCTCCGAAGATGTATAGGGCCATGGGTTACAGACCCCCTGCCACTAAGCATTTCGTACCTCTTTCAGAATGCTTCCATGCCCGACAGCAGCTTGGCCGCAATGCTGTCCTCGCCAGCGTGATCGGACCGGATCGCCTGGGCCACTGCCCGCAAGAAGCGATCGCGGCGGATCTTGCCAGCAAACTGGGCGGGTCCTCCAAGGATTTCCATGTGGCGAGACACCGTGAGCGGGGCTTTGCTGTTCTTCTCCCCCACTGGGTACGCCCAGAGGACCTCACCCGCGGAGACGTGATCCGGCTTCCTCGTTGCCGTTTACGGTGTTTCGCCTGGAACCCGTACCGCAACGCCTCGCGCTCCATGCTCAGGTACAAGGCTTGGATCAAATTGGTGGATCTTCCGTTTGAATGTTGGGTGGAATCCAGAGTCGCCGCAATCGTTAGCCCCTTCGGCAGATATCTCCGAGGTGAGGAGGAGAGTGTAAACATGATGGACTTTGGCGGCTTCTGCTGTCAGATCGCGGTCGATGACGTCGCGGACATCCCGGAGAGCATTTTAATCACGTTGGGTGATCTCACCGTCACCATCCCCGTTCAGTTGATCCGCACGGCACCCCTGGGGGGCGATGATCGGGGAACTCCTTTTGCCGGCGGGGACCCTCACGAGGGGGCGGACCAGACGGACCCGCTCGGCCGCCCCATCGCCAGGCGTGTGCTCCCCACCGGCGAGGGCACCTCGAGCCCGCGCTCCACGGACGGCAGGGTGGCGGATTCGGACGAATCAGGCTTCTCTCCAGGGCAGCGGTATAGGAGGCACTGGCGCTCCGGAGGTGTGCGGAAGATGTCGACCCTCCCTGCGGCGGACCCCTTCCGGCATCCCACCGCTCGAGGTGGGTGTGGTCCGGGCACCCCTCTGCCGGGGTGCAGTATCGGCCCGCGGCGGTCGGGAGGCGTCGCTGATCCGTTGGCGGGCGCTGGCTTGGCGAAGCTCATGGCGGGTTTTCCGCCGGTGTCCGCGCTTGACGGTGCATCTCTTCCTATTGATGGTATCTGTGGTGCGCTGGGCTACTCCCGAGGCCCGCACCTTGGACCCCCCACCTTGCGCGAGGATGACAACACCTCGGGACGACTTCTGGCTTTGGGCAGTGGGAGCCCTAGGGGACTGTGTGTTAACTTTATTTTGAATTGCCCCTTGAATGGCCCCTCTGTTTTGGGATCGTCGTGCGGGTCGGGCATTGGGAGTGGAGGCCTTGGGGTTGGGCCATCGCTAGGCCCATCGGAAGTGGGTGTAGGCTCCCTGTTTGGCTGTTCTGGTTTCGGCCCGCAGTGCGGGAAGGGCTGTGGGCGTGGGAGACTTGAGGTTGGGCCACCGCTTGGCCCAACGGGTGTGGGCTTCCCGTTAGTTGGTGCTGCTGGTTCCGGACTGCCTCATCGGATGGGGCCCATGTTGACGTTGGGCACGGGAGGGCATCTCTTCGGCGTGGGGGGAGGCCTTGATGAGGGGGGAAGCCCGTGCGTTCCTCTCTTTGGGCGGTTGCGACTCCGTCACGGCCGGGTGACCATCTTCCTCGACACATCCGCCGCCGTCCCTTACCCTCTGCGTTCGACTCCCCCCTCCCTCACTCGTGTTCATTCGACAGCTCTTGGCCAGGGGGAGGACGAGGCCCGCCTGATGGACATGGTTGCTTCGGCGTCGTGTGCAGGGCTAGCAGCTCGGCCCCCCTCGTCATTGGGTGTGCTCGGGCCCACTCCCCCACTATCGGGTTCGGTCGGGCCCCCCTCGTCATTTGGTGAGCTCGGGCCCACTCCCCCACTACCGGGTTCGGTCGGGCTCCCTTTCCCCGAGATCGCAGTCGGCTGTCTGTCGAGGGACGCGACGACTTTGCCGACCGCTGGAGGGGGGGTTACCCGGCCCCGGTCGAACAGCCGACGTGTGCCTCTTCCCCCCCCCCCCCCCCCCCCCCTCCGCAGGAGCTCTCGACTGGCTTTGGGTGGCTCCGGCGGTGTGGTCGCAAGAGCCATGGCCCGAAAATCTCTGCTTCGGGATCCTTCGACTTCGTTGACCCTGGGGGTCTCCACCGAGCCCATCAAGGCCAAAAGCGCGCTGTGTGGGATCAGTCTCTCTGACGTTGAGGCGGCGAACCTCTTACTGTTCGCCGGTCCCCTCCTCTAGGGGCCCCTGACACTGTCACGTGTTCGTTGGTGGGAGCTGCTTCTGTGTCATCATGTTTCAGATCTTCAGTTGGAATGTCCGGGGTCTTAACGACCCGAATAAAAGAGTTCTTGTAAAATCTATAGTATCTAAGCTTAGGTCGTCGGTGGTTTGTATCCAAAAATCTAAGGTGGATTCGGTTTCCCGATCCTTCCTCAGGTCTTTTGCCGGTTCGCTTTTCGATAAATGCTTATTCATCAAATCGGCGGGAGCCTCGGGGGGTTTGATCACCTGTTGGCCCTCTAACACCTTCTCTTGTTGTGGGGTCCTAGTCCGAATTCATTCGCTGACGGTTCAACTGATCCACATCCCCAGTGGGACCCGTTTCTCTGTTACCAATGTTTATGGTCCCCCGACTTGGAATGGTAAGCCGGAGTTCTGTCAGGAACTAGCCGCTCTCAAAAGCGAGTGTAGAGGGCTATGGACCATCTGTGGGGATTTCAACCTAACGAAAAATCAGTCAGAAATGAGAGGTTGTAATTGGAGTGGACGTATCATGGCTCTGTTCTCGGATCTCATCAATGAGTTGGAGATGCTGGATCTACCGAATAGTAATCAGCAGTTCACTTGGTCTAACCTGAAGAGCTGCCCAACCCTTGCTAAACTAGACCGTTTTCTGATCTCCGCTGAGTGGGATCACAGTTTCCCCCTTTCCAAGGTGGAAGCTGGACCGAGGATCACTTCTGATCATTCGCCGTTACTCCTATCTTCCTGTCACAAGCTCAGCCCCCCCCGGTTCAGATTTGAAATGGTTTGGCTCACGCGGGCGGATTTCTGTTCTAACTTACCTTTGTGGTGGAAGGAGACCCCCCCGAAGAGCTCCGGCGTGCTTACTTTCGTGGCCAAGTTACGACACTGCCGAAAGCGCATCAAGGAATGGTGCTCCACGAGCTTTTACAGCATCCACCGCACCAAAAACTATCTAGCTGGCGAGATTCATCAGCTTGATGTCTTGGAGGAACGGGCGAACCTTCCTCCACACTTGCTTGATAAACGGGCTCAACTTAAATCCTTCCTAAGTAGGGTGGCGACGGATGAAGAGATCCTTTGGAAATCCCGGGCTAACCTCCGCTGGTTGAGGGAAGGTGATGGTAATACAAAATTCTTCCATGCGGTAGCCAATGGAAGGAGGCGTGTGAACATCATCGGTGATGTGGTGAACACCGGGCGGACTATCCGGAGAGAGGAGGATAAGAGGTGTTACTTCTTCGACTATTTCAAGACTCGCTTCGCTCCGAGGGAGCACGCTCGGGGTTCGCTAGGGGACTGGACAGAGCTCTTTGGTGGTAGATCTATTAGCAGCCCAGAAGATCTGACGGTGCCTTTCACCTTAGAGGAGATCAGAAAAGCCACGTTCCAATTGGGTAGCGATAAAGCCCCCGGGCCGGACGGCTTTAACCTGGGCTTCATCCAAAAGTTCTGGGAGGTGGTAAAGTCGGATCTGTTTACCATCTTCCAGGAGCTTTATAACGGAACATTGAACTCATCTCCTTTGGATTACTCCTACATCTGCCTGGTCCCCAAGAGAGAAGGCGCTAATACGGCCAACGATTTCAGGCCTATTAGTCTCCTGAATGCGGTGCAGAAGATCATATCGAAAGTCCTGGCCAACAGACTTGAAGCTGTAATGAAAGAGATCATTTCACCTGCGCAGTCGGCCTTTCTTAAAGGCAGGTCGATCCTCGACTCCTTCACGACGGCTACCGAGGTGGTCAACTGGTCCTCCAAATCTGGGTCCGAAGTCGTGGGGGTTAAAGCCGATTTCGAGAAGGCCTTCGACATGGTTCTTTGGGACTTTATCTTCATAGCCCTGTCTGGGTTGGGGGCCAACGATAGATGGTGCGGTTGGATCAAGCAATGCGTTTGTAACGCCAAGGTGTCCATCCTGGTGAACGGCGTCCCAGCGAACTGGTTAAAGACGCAGAGGGGGCTTCGGCAAGGGGACCCTTTGTCCCCCTACCTTTTTATACTGGTAGCGGAATGTTTAACCAGGATGACGGAACGGGCTGTTAATAACGGTTTACTGAGGGGGGTGGGTCCCTTGCCGGCCGCAACCGTGTCCATTATACAATATGCCGTGACACCCTCTTTCTTTGCGGTGTGAAAAAGAAACAGCTCAACAATTTGCTCTTCATCTGGAAGCTTTTCGAATGGGCCTCCGGACTGAAGGTCAACCGTGAGAAGACTGAACTTTTTTACCTTGGTAGGCGGACAAGCAGAGGGACGAGACTAGCGAACATTCTGGGTTGTAAGTTGGGGGCTCTACCGATAACTTACCTTGGTCTCCCACTTTCCGACAAACCGGTGGCAAAAGATGATTGGCGGCGGGTGATTGGCAAATTCGAGGCGCGGATTGAAGGGTGGCAAGCCAAACTGCTATCCCAGGGAGGCAGGCTGGTCTTGGTGAACTCGGTGCTGTCGAACCTCCCACTTTACTATCTCTCCATGTTCAGGGCGCCCAAATGGGTCGTTAGAAGGGTTGAGGCGCTAAGACGGGCTTTCTTCTGGAATGAGGCATCCTCCACCTTAGGAGGGCAATGCCTAGTAAACTGGAAGACGGTCTGCAGGAGTACTGCGGAGGGTGGTTTAGGAGTCCTGAACATAGAGAGCATGAACGTGGCCCTACTCGCCAAATGGTGGTGGAAATTCCTATCAGGCGAGAGCTTACAGTGGGGCCCCCTCATAAAAGGGCTCTACTACGGCAGGAGGAAGCCGTTGAGTGAAGGAGCCTCCTTCAGGCCGCTATCTCAGTGGTGGCGCAATGTATTAGCTACAAGGGATATCTTCAGCTGTGGGCTCACTTACTCGCTAGGAGATGGCCGGCGTATTCGTTTTTGGTCGGACATTTGGGCCGCTGAAGCGCCCCTAAGCACTCTCTTCCCAGCTATTTTCGCTGCCGTTAGGGGGAAAAGACATAGAGTGTCAGAGTGTTGGGGGGGGGGGGGGGGGGGGGGGAACAGGTGGAAGTGGGGATATATCCTTCGGGGGTTCTCCCCTGGTAACCCGACGGAATTGGCGACGGTTGCCCGGTTCAAGGAGACTGTCGCGGCGGGTATAACCTCGACTTCGACTGATGAAGTACGCTGGAGGTGGACACAATCCGAGAGGTTTTCAGTTAAATCTCTTTACCTCTTCATAGAGAACGGTGGGGTCTCTGACCCCCGCTTCCGGGAAATCTGGAAGATCAAAATCCCCCTCAAGGTCAATCTTTTGCTGGTTAGCCCTAAGATCGAGGATCAAGACCATGGATAATCTGCTCAAAAGGGGGTGGACCGGAGACGGCGTTTGTGTACTGTGCTCAGACGAAGCGGAGACGGTGGACCACTTGTTATTAAACTGTCAGCTTACTAGAAGCATTCTTCAAGCCTCCCTCCTGAACTTGGCTATGCTCAACAATGTCCTGTCGGTGGCTTCGGTCTGGAGCAACTCCTGTCAAAGAGGTGGAGCCTTACGCGCTAAAGAACTCACTGGACTAGCTTCGGTTTGGTGGGCGATCTGGCTTGAACGCAATAGGAGAATCTTCGAAAAGCGCAAGAAGACGACAGGTTGTATCTTCTGGGAGGCTCGGGACTATCGGAGCCGGTGGGCCCAACTGGCGTCTCCTCCTTAGAGTTATTGTTCTTTTTTTTTTTTTTTTTTTTTAGGCCCGGTTGTCTTCCCCTGTTGTCTAGTTCATCTCCCTTATGAACGAAGCGGTAGCACGCTACCTTTCCCTCAAAAAAAAAAAAAAAAAAAAAATTGCTAACGATACCTATGTTTCTACCTTTATTATTGCTCTAACGATACCTATGTTTTGCCGACCAAAATTTTACACTATATAAATTCCAACGAGTCCTCATCTGAAGCCAACAAATCTATAAATGTGAATAATAATAATAATAACAACAACGGCTTGCGTAAGGCTTGTTGTGGCTTGTATGCGCTTCCAACAGTGGGAGGAAGCAAGGTGTCATGTGAAAGAAGAAGAGGGGCCAAAAGCAAGAGTGGAGTGGAGTACTAGGCGCCCGCCTGCTCTCTAGTAGCAGTAGCACTAGCACTAGCACTAGCAGTAGCAGCGGCAGTAGCAGTAGGATAGAGAGGGCCCCGCGTGCAGCAGCCTGCAGCGACGTGCAAAGAACTCACAAGACGAGGAAAAGTCTTAAACATTACATAAATTAATTAAAATGTGCTCATAGAATTCATCCATTTTATATTATTTTATTTTTTAAAAAAAAATAAAATAAAATATTTTTATTTTGAAAAAAAATAATTTAAAGTATAGATAATGTGATATAACACCTTCAAGACGAGAGAGTCAAGCCGACCACCGGTTTCTTTGAATTGACCCAATGATTATTGGATGACGAGACAGATGCCCACTAGGCGACGAGATAATGAGGCGGGGGGTGGGGGCGGGGGAAGAGAAAGGCAAGGATGCCTGCGACCCCGCTACTTTTATTTTTGCAACTTGCAGCAACTCTCGATCTATGCGGATCACACTTGCCTCTCCCTCTTCTATTCTATTAACATTACTGTTACTTCTCCGCATAGGTGGCTTAGACGTCTTTGCCATGCTCCCATCACCACCCGACAACACTGTTCGAATTAAATTTACGGATCAGTGGGCCTCTCTTTGTTCATCGTTTCCTATTAAATAGGCACTATTAATTTAGTACTTTTTGCCTAGTCTTTCATTTCTCAAGTTAAATAATTAAAAAAAAAAAATCCATCGCCATAAAAGTTTAATAGTTAATATTTGAATTTTCAAGCTTGAGCCATAGTTATCGTATATTTTCTGACTATTTTTTTCTCAATCGAAAATAAATAATAATAATAAATAAGTACAGTAAAAAAAAAATAAAAAAAAATAAAAATCTGCCGAGTAGGTAATTTCCGCAATAAGAGATGCTCTTCATTTGTTGGTGATAATTAATAAAGATTGGAAATTAGCAAGTCATGAGGTCACCTATATTATATTAAAGCCCACTAGATAGGACCTGTTCAGAAAAAGAATCGTGCGATGGAGACAAGCAGAGCAAAACTTCTCCCTCCCTGTAAGGTTTGTCAACGTCTTTTTTGGGTAAAAAACTGTGTAAGGTACGTACCTTCCATACAATAGAAATATACTTTCCGTAGTGAGTTCGTCATACTTCACAGCGGCATGGCATAAATACAGGTCATAAACAACCTTTCTTTTCCGAAAGCGATCTCCTCCTCTTTAGTCCCCGTTAGGTTTTGTTTGTGGTGGGACGGAAGACTTTGATTTGCCAGACAAAAGCAGCTAGAAGGGGGTGCTGCATGGGCTGCATTTTCAAAGAGCACGTACGGTGTGGGTGCGGCGGCTCAATACATTACTATAACAGAAAAATCAGCCCATCTAGAATTAATCTTTGACCAATCACATGTCTTTGTATTCCGGTGTCGTGGAATCGGGTGAGCCATACCTTTCGACTATTTACGACCAAATGAGGTGGTCCTGCATGCGTTCAATCCGCGAGAGAAGATGATCCGTGGTGTGCACTCAAGCAATTCACACGTGGTGTGCACGCAACCAATTCACAAGGACGGCACATCCATATCAATCGGTAAGTAATTTGGTCCGCTACCGCACGACCCACATATTCACCCCCGGCGCGTCGACACTAGCTTCCTGGCCCCGAGCACACACCACCACATCAAGTCCTTCACTTTCACACTCCCAACTCAAAATCGGGCACGTCTGCGGCCACTTTCGCACCATATGCATCTAATCTGTTTGTGACAACTGGTCAACAAGGCCCGCGTCCAAGAAGCAGATTATTCCTTCCTCAGGTATCTTGGAGCTCTGTGTTCTCCGCCCTTCCACAGGCTGAGCCGAACTCAGTTGAGGACATCAAAAAATCCCAGGGTTTTGTATATGCCTCTGCAACATCCTTGTCGAAACTCAGTACAACCTAAAATGCTGACACCATTATCTTTATGTTTGTTGATATATATATATATATTAGCTTTGCTGTTTACTAATTCTATATTTTTAGGGCAGTGCAATTTGTATAAACAAAAGTAGGCGTAAATTTTACAATTTTACTGTCTATGAACTAAAATTTTCATACTAGTCATGTTACTTTTTTTTTTTTTTAATACCAAAAAATCTAATAGAGATCGTCCGAACCTTTAAATGATGATGCCCAAGATTACATCTAATTTTTTGAATGTATAAATAGTATGTTTTATTATATATAATAGAACTGTTCCACAATTGTGAAAATATATATTAAAACTGCGAGAACACTTTTTTTGTTTGTGCAAATACCGAATGTAGAACAAATCCATCTATTTTTAAAAATAGCTAGGGTGATTTATAGAAGAAAAAGGAACATAAAACAACAGCGGATGATTTGTAGACATTAAGGAAAAAAAAAAAAAAAAAAAAAAAAAAAAAAAAAAGGAAAAAAAACACACAGCAGGGAATTTTGTGTATTTTGAGGAAGCAGAGTACTTTGAGAGCAGAAATGCTCGCAAACTCTTTTAGCCTTCTCGAGATTCTGAAGAATAATGAAAGAAAGCTATAAGCTCGTGTCAAACTGTGATTGGTGGGCTTGGGTCTTCATAAAGCTTTTGTCATAGCTGTTGGTTATAGATTGAATCCCGACGCTGATTTAACGGAAGGGTGGGCTTGGGCCGACCCATTTACTGAGGTTGTTGCGGGCCGATGACGATGGTCGGCCTGTGAATGAACATATTTGCTGCTGATTCTCGGTTCCGGGTGAGACGACTTGAAATCTTATTGGACAGTTGGGCACTGTCAGCCCACGGATAATGAACACCCCCCCTTGGCAATTAACGACGAGGTGCACTCGGTGCAGCGCACATCGTGAAAGTGGCAATCGGCAATTGGTTGCCCTTCGTGGTCCCCTGCTACATCTACCACCAATTGCTGCGCAAACAAAGAATCCGCACTGGAGTCTTATTACGTTGGAAGTGCGTCTGTCCTCTGTTTCTCTTCCTTCCGACTGACTTTTTTTTTCTTCCTTTTTATTTTTTAAATTTTTATTTTTCTTCTTAGGCATAGCTAAAGTAATTCCCTATAAATAAAAGAAAGAAAATACACACACGTACACACTCTCTCTCTCTCTCACAAACATACACACGCGCGCGCAAGCGCGCGCGCGTGCACACACGCGAAGATAAAAAAAAAAAAGAAAAAAAAGAGATTTTGCCGCGATAAAGATAACCGCAGTTAAAACAGCAGAAACTTATCTTTTTCTTCCCTCTACTCTCTACTGTACACTCTACTATCTGTTGCCAATTGGCCCCAGAATCGAGCTCCACGAAGGAGGAGCGAGGAAGAGTTGGTAGGTGGCCTCTCCCTCGCCCGCTGCAGCAATCTTCAATTTCTCCCCGTTTCTCTCTCTCCTAAAAAGTTTTGGTAGGACTTTGGGAATTAGATTCCCCAACAAGTCGAGCGGAGCGGAGGAGGCCCCTTACTTGTTAGGGCACACGGCTCTCATCTGGCGGACGCCCCCTCTTCTTCGCTTTCTCTTCCTCTTCCTCCTCCTAAATCTCTCTCTCTCTCTCTCTCTCTCTCTCTCTCTCTCTCTCTCTCTCTCTCTCTCTCTCTCTCTCTCTCTCTCTCTCTCCTTTTGATTCCCATCTCAGGGGTTCGTGCATTAACGATCCTTCCCCGAACTCTCCTGTTGCGGGCTCCTCGGCGGAGGCGGCGGGGTATAAGTGGGGAGGAGGCTCGATGCTCCTCTGTAGGCCCTTATCTTCTTGGATCCGACATCTTATCGCATGCATGGGGTAAGTCGACGTCCCATCCGCCGCCTCCTCCTTCTCCTCCTCCTCTGTGGTCTTATTTGTTTAATTTATTTTTTTGCTTCGATTATACGCTGAACAGTTATCTTCTCTCCTGCTTGCTTATTTACAAAGTAAAACCCCCTCTACCTCTGCAAGCATGGCATAAGTTCCTCGTAGAATTTAGTATTTGCCAATCGGTTGATTTCAGTAGGCTAGGGCATTTTCTATTTTCACGGATGGAGAGAAAATGGTCCCCGATCAAATCAGTTGGCTTGTTCATGGGGTTAGTTTCGATCTGTCTGAAATCTGTGAAGCGAATGCTCGCAGCTTATGTCAGGGCAAGATGGAGGTCCTTTCTCAGAGTAAGAGGTGCTGCTTTGGTCTTTGTAATCTATTATGCGATTCGTTTGATAAAGCTCGGACGACAAACTAATTTTGTAAATCACTAGAAAATTACTCGTCAGTAGCACCTTATGCTCACACTTTGCATGCTGTACCAAGATCAAATATATGCAATTCAATCTAACTGCAGAATTGCTTAAGTGTGTGTGGATAGATAGACACCTTTTAAGATATTTATTGACCAACTGATATGTTAAGGACAATGTTGTTCTGCTGTTGGTTGTCCGTGGACAATTGTAATCCTGCATGAGTGGTCGACCGTGGACAATTGTAAATCCACGGCATCTCGATCTGAACTTGCCTGATCATCCTAGACTGCATTTTCTAGTGGAACTCAATGCAGCTTGTAATGGGAGTGTGTTAAGTCCTTTACTGGGTATGCATATGCCTGTAACATAAAACCAAAAAAAAAATAAAAAAAAAAATCTTAAATTCATTGGAAAAGAGATTGTAATGCAAGGCAGGAAATAGTTAGATTCCCTCTTTTACCAAAGTTTGAGGTGGAAAATGCCTTCTAATATGCCCTTCTTCTTTTTTTTTTCCTTCCCTCTTTCTGCGCATTTATTCACCAAATCCTGCTGGTTCTTATTGTTTGCATGGTCAATCCTGGTTCGAAACAGAGCAGAGGTTGTCTTGGATGCTGTTCAAAGCCTACTCCAGTAATTGCAGTTGATGAGCCTTCAAAGGGCCTAAAAATCCAAGGTCAAACCGTAAAAAAACCCAGTGTTTCTGAGGATTTTTGGAGTACTAGCACATATGAGATGGAAAACAGTGCAGTTCAATCTCAAAGGAGCATCTCTTCGATCAGCACATCAGCTCAAATAGCTGATCATCATGGAGCTGGAAGCAGCAGTAACCCTCCTGAATTTGTGAATCATGGTAACACCATTTAAACCATTATTTTAGCCTTTTCCATGTCCATTTAGTAGTGATTCCTTCTCCTTATCTTTCTCTTGTGCTTTCTCATACTTCCTGCAAGTTTCACCATGTCTGCTTGTTTGATGAATTGCATATGAAGAATAAAGGAGGGTTAGTTGCATTATCTTGTGATTGGAAACAAGAAGAATAACACTATAAACTATCAAACTCTTTGTCTACTTGATATTTGTGTTCGGAGAATGTTTCATGTGAACCTTTCCAAAATTGGGTTCTCATCCATATTTAAAAAACTACACATTTTATATAGTATGGAGGTTTGTTGTATCCGTATGGTAGCATGTGGAGAGCTGTGAACTCACTCATTGGCTGCATATGGTCATGTGGTTCATGGCCTTGCAGCTTTCGTGTCCACGGGCAGGCTGATTAGTGCAGATAATATATTCTACCCTCAAGACATTAGGGGTTGGCTCATGGTTATGCATGGAATGTAGATGACAAACTTGTAAAACCGCCTGGACATTGAAACGTATTTCGTGTACATATTTTTAACTTTTTCGTTAATCTTGACATTGGTAGCAGGAAAATTTCTTTCCTGTTTAGTTTGTTTATGACCTCAGTAAGCCTTCACTAATTCACGCTCCAAACTACATTCTTAAGAGTTTCCCAAATTAGTACTGCTTTCTCATTCCTTTTCTATTTTATTTTGTTAACCATCCTTGTTTTCAATGTTTAAATTATTTTCCAATGCACTTAACATGCATTATACATATTATTGGCTACCTTGACTGCATTATACAGCTGCGTTACACGATGTTGCTAGATGGATTAATGGCTAGATATAAAATGAGCAGTAAATATCTATTACTTATTGATAGATATTTGATTGAGTATCAAAAGGGTCGTACAGAAAATCAAGCTATTGAATCTGTTAAGCATGCTAATCATGACAATATATATGAGTACTTCTCTAGCAGTGTGAGAACTTCGTTTATTTTTGACCGACTTTGTTCATGTCTACTGAAGTTTTTTTTAAAACCTTTTTTTTTGTTTTTGAAATGTAAACTGAACGAAATGTTATGGTTTCATTTCATAATTCAATTGAGATTTTTCGGAAGGTACTGATCAATTATAAGCAAGATAGGAAGTTTGCCATAGCTGCTTTGTCTTGACCATTTGTGCTTTTAAGTATTAGGTCTTATTCTTTGGAATCAGACTAGACAGCAGTGGCTTGGAAACAAAAGGCCTGATGCCCGGTTGCAACAAGTTCGAGAACCAAAGTTAAGGTATGTTGTTCTGTATTCATGCCGGAGTACATTGATGGTCTGAGACATCTACCTGTACGAAGAAAGTGGAACTATGATTAGTTTTTTAACAGTGATGGTCCATTTACATTTGTTGCGAAGTTATTGTATGCTTGTTTGTCTGGTTGTTGTATCTGCATAGCTGTGCTTTTAGGTTTGCACTTCATATGAGAGAGATGTTACATCTCAAGCAATTAGAGTTGTGAATGCTTGATTGACCACTTGACCAGCTGAGTTTATCTACTAGTCTGATTTTTTTTTCCATGACAGGTTTTTGTGATAGATTTTTAAATTAATGCATGAGAAGCTTTAGCACCTCTTTCATTTGCTTTTCTTAGGATCTTTCTGCTTAATTTGGAAGCAGAATCATCAAGTTGGTACTTGTGCTTTTGGAGATTGGAAGCTCCTTTCAGTTTTTTGGTTAAGCTAAAAAGTGTAAAATTTTATTTGTTCCAGAATCCGGGACACACAGTTAGCAACTATAGGAAGAAATAATCTGTTGTGTTCTGCAGTGCAAAAATGAGGTGCTCATGGGTTTTAATATGGTTTTCTTTATAGATAGTCAATATTAAAGCTTTGAATAATTACTCTGTAGTACATGTTAAACACTACCGTATTGTAATGATGAAGCCCATTATTAAATATTAATAGACACGGAGTTTGAACCAAGACCAAATATTAAGTCAAAATAGATGTATACCATTAGCTGTTCAAAGAATTTTTAAGTTTGTTACTTTAGTTTATTAGGCTAGTAAAGGTGGTTTCTTTAAAGTTAGCAGTTTAAGTTCTAACTGAGAAATGCAGAGGCAAAATATCTTAAGAAATAGAGAGAAGAAACAGAGAGAAGGCTACCGGATAATGCCCTTACATCTTTTATCTTTTCTAACTGATCTGGCAGCTGTCCTGCTGTCGCAATACAGGTGCTATCACGTTTTCATTATAATAATTTCCTCACTAGTTCTTGATCAATCGTTCCTCTTAAAGATGTCCCTTATTATTTGAATGAGCTGACCCTGCCATGATGCATTATATTGGTTTTGGACTTGTCTAGACATGATGGCCTATCTTGAACTTCTGTTTGCTATTACAATAAACTATTATGATCTCTACTCATCTAATTTTAGTTGCTTAGCACTTATTTTTGGACACTTGGTCGCAGCTGGAATGCGACATATGAGAGTCTGCTGGGGACCGACAAGCCATTTTCGCAGCCCATACCTCTATCTGTAAATCTCCATCCATCCCCTTGCTCAAATTGTATGTATCGACATGTTTTTTATGTGTTCAGCAGTTATTCATACTTGGATTTTGTGGCGGCAGGAAATGGTAGATTTTCTTGTGGACATCTGGGAGCAGGAGGGTTTGTATGATTAGGAGAAAGAGAAAATAGATTGCTTTAAGCTAAATGAACAGCCAAGGAGGATGGGGATCTTCCAGGAGTCTTAGATATTTGATTATCCTAGAGAAGGGCAATCCTTCTGGAAGCAACTGTAATATAACTATGCACTCTCTGTGGTTTTTATATACATACTGCAGTTAGTCATAATAAATATTCTCGTTGTTTTGGCTTGTTAAATGTGATTGCATGTGGTGTAGGCTCAGATGTTTCCAGTATGATATATTGCTTTTGATTTGCTGTGGGCAAGCAAGTTTGTGAGTTTGCTATTTTCCTTTTTCTTTTGCTGTTTTACATGGCTGGATATGCCACCTGTTGGGTACTTTTGATTTGTTTCGAGGTTCGCCTGGTTTAGTGTCGTCACGCAAGGTAATGGCAATTCAACCCATAAACCTCTTTTTTTTTCTTTTTTTTTTCTTTTTTTTTTAAAAAAAAAAAAAAAATATATATAGCACGTTACCTGCAACAAGGTTGAGACATCAGGTCTCTCAAAAGCGAAGGCGTAAAGAAAAAAAAAAAAAGAAAAAAAGAAAAGGGCTTATCTTCCGGCGTAGCATGTGCTTAAAGCTGCGTGTTGTATAGTGATTTTCCTGATAGCGTTTCCTAGAAGCATTTAATTAACGAGCTTATCTTCTGAAATGGGATTAATGTCGTGAACCGATCGGGCAGGTTTCACGATTTATGGATGGGCATCAATCAATATATTGTGTATCTCATACTCGGGAAATTTTATTTGTACACCTCTTGAAAAATTTTATGTATAATTATAAATTTTATATTTTTATTTTAAAAATAAACGAAATTTAGTAAATTATAAAAAAAAATGTGATAAATAAAATAATAATTACTGTCGGATTAAAAAATATATAATATCTATATTCCACTTTAGGGTCCGTTTGGTAACGGGATAAGACAATACTATGCATAAATATAAAGTACGGAATTAGTATAAAAAAGTGTTTGGAATGATTTCAGAGATAAGAGATTTTATATTTAGTATGATAATGAGAAAAAAGAGGAATAAAAAATTTTAGTTGGGTTAAATGATTTTTTTGTCCTCAAGCTTTATTACGTGATAAAACTTGTTAAATTTTAATTTTTTTTTTAATTAATGAATTAAAGTCTTACAAAAAATAAAATAAAATTCAAATCAAAATCAAAATCAAATTATATTTTATAAAAATAATATTTAATTTAATATTTCATTTGATCTATTTTACAAAAAGAATCAATTATTCATTATATTTTTATTCAAAAAAATAAATTATTTATCATATTATTCAAAAAAATAAATAACATAAAATTCAAATCAAAGGGAGAAGGAGATGTCGCTTCGGAAAGCAATGCAGGAGGAGCTGTGTCTCGGAAAGCGTGCTAAAAGTAATTTTGAAAAGAAAAATATAGTAGGAATAATCTTGAAAAAAAAAATATAATGAGAATAATTTTGAAAAAAAAAATATAGTGAAATTTTACTATAGAAACAGTAATTTTTACTTATAGCTGAAATACTCAAACAAATTATTCTATAGTTACAAATGTGGGGCTACTTCTTCAAAGGCGGGGCAGGCGGGACCGATCGTGGAGGAGCCCCTGGGACTTGGTTCCCTTCCGACTCAACACTGACGGTATGCCGTCTCGCTTGCTGGGCCGCATGAAGGAAGACGACAGCTGCTACAAGCTGCGGCTGGAGATGCCGGGGCTGAGCAAGGAAGACATACGGATCACGGTGGAGGATGGGATGCTGGTGGTGACAGGCGAATACAAGGAGGAAGAAGCCCTCGATGAGGACGAAGACCAAGGCGGCTGGTACTCGCAGAGATACGGATACTACAACACCAGCCTTCTGCTGCCCGACGATGCCGAGGTGGAGCACATCAAAGCCGAGGTCAAGAATGGGGTCCTCTACGTTACCACTCCCAAGTCTGCAGAGAAGAAGCGGAATGTTACGGAGGTGAAAATCCACTAGCTTCCTAGCCTAGCCTAGCCGTATAGCGAGCGAGCGAGCGAGCGAGCGTGCGTGCGTGCGTGCGTGAGTGAGTGCGTGTATGTATATGGGTGTGTATGGGTATGCTAGCTTCTAAATCTCCCTGTTTCTTTTCTCTTCTTGTTTTACTTCCGGTGCCTGCTACATAATAGCATTTCTCGGACTGAGGTTGTACTTGAGGTTCGTACTTATTAATTCTACGCGGGAAAAGAAGAAAAAAATCTACGTCTTACTGAAATTTTCTATTAAGGGATAAATAGAAGGGACCTCATGTGCTAATTAATCATCATCAGGCTATGAGAGAGATGATAGAGATGGGTCAAGCTAAGATACTCCGATAACTGTGGGCCTAGCCAAACCAACAACGTCTCAGAGCATATTGGGTTGGACCTGTTTACACAGGCCTGTGCTCCGCCCATCAAGTCTCTCTGTCACTCCTTTTTTCCCGGCCCTTCGAATGACTACCCTTCCAATGTCTTTAACTTTCATATTTGAAAATCATTTTCCACACGAAAATACTTTTTTGTTTCACCGAAAATTATTTCCGCGCAATATTTTTTTTTTTTTTTCTCAGCCTCCAAAGATTTAGAAATTTTAATTCTAATTTTGAATTCAAAATTTAAAAATTCAAAATTACAGTTATTGCATCATTCTCTCTTACAAAAAAGTTTCGTTTCCCAACCTTAATTACATTATTTTCATAAATAATTGTGGATGTCACTCTCATATAGTTAATTTAAACTCCCATGTAGCCTCGTATAAATCAAAAACAAATTTCACCGTAACTTAAGCGAGTTAAACGTGCTAGTACTAAAGTAATTTTAAAATGAATGACCCTATAAAAAATGAGGCATTATAGATTGTGTAATTTACTAACTCTTTTTTAGTTTTTAGAGCTCCGTATTGAGACCCATCTAGTGTTACTAGATAAAATAAAATTTGGATAAAAATTTATAAAAATATACTGTGTTTTTCAATAAATTATATAAAATATATCATAATCAAACACCATATACCATACGAAAATATATGTTGAAGTTTGCCGAGAGATGGCGCTCTACATGCAATCAACGTATGTATCTATTAAACTTGAATAGGACCGGGCTAGCCAATCGACTTATACGTACCATGCACGTGTCTTAATCGACTGTGAGCCATGCATGTGGGTCCCAAGGCTTAGGGTTAGGGGCGCAAACCTAAGTCGCAACATAAAGAAGGAACACAAAGACGAGGGATAAAATACTATTAGTCGACTCTAAAAGCTAATTATATTAACAAAACGTTATATTTATATAAAAACGATATTTGAATTCTACTATAAATCAAAATTTAAAATTTTAACAACTTTTCTAATACAGATATTCTAATCTTTATTTAAAACTTTTAAAACCATATTTCTAATTTTTAAAAATTTATTCCTTATAGAAAAATCCCAAAAATCTAAAAAAAAATACTAAAATAAAATTACCAAAAATCAAATTCCGAAAATTGAATAAATGAAATCTTAAACCTAATTATTATTTTTTGACTGCATTATTCACTTCCGCTCTAAAGATCTCGCTCTCGAGATCAACTCAAATCTTTTCATAGTAAGAATCAAATTCTCAAAGTAAAATGATCTGATGATACAATCCATGTCTTGGACGTGTATGATCTGATTTAATAAAACGATCGGCTGACTCTTGACTTAAATTTTAAAATTGTTTGTGTAAGATTAGAGTGTAATTGAAGGAAAAAAATTGCTTTCGTACCTTTTTCTTCATGTGCTTTGAATAAGCAATTTTTGTTTTTCTCTTTCAAGTACGAGTATTCTTTAATTACTTGCACCATATAGAAGTCGAACCTTTAACTCTATTTCTAATGGCAACACCTATTGCCTTCTTATCCTTAGGTACAACCTTGTATTGAAAAATGGATTTGATCTTATCAATCGAGTCGGTGAAATTCTTTGCTTGTAGACCTTCCGAACATTCTGCAAGCTCCACCTTGATACTTGAATTGACCCACCGATCTACACAATCGATACTATCCGTATCACGATCATGCACGAATGTCTCTCTCTGGGAAGCGCGACCATGAAAGAAATTGTCAAAGCCGGAAAACTCCGAATCAAGATTGTCGTCTTCTTGGCTCTGACTTTTTTTACCATCACTAGACGCGTGTAAACCATCTCAATTTTTTCATCTCAATATTACAAAGATCTCGCTGACCTCGAAGGTACTATTCCATATTTGACGTCGTTCACATTGCCAAGGTTATGTCAGATCATTGGCGCTAACCATTAATCACAAAAGCTCAAGTTATTAAAAATATATAACTAATTCACTTAAAACGTACAGACACAGCGCCCACAGCATACGGGTCTCAATCGGACTCAATTCATCTGGACGTTAGGTCTATTGTTGGGACGTTAGGTCTATTGTTGGACCTTTCCCGTTAGGTTTATTGTGGTCCGCATCCCCACTCAACTTATTGTGCTTAGCCAACTCAACTTATTACTCTCTTTGACCTATTGTCACTGAACAAAAAATTAAACTTATTTTTAACCAATAAATAAATAGCCAACAGATTACGTACACTACTCCAAAAGTCAAATTAGCTATGATACCAACTAACACAAACCTAAGCTGCCTTGTGAAGGAAAAAGCGCAAGGATAGAAATGGAGGGATACATGAAAAGCTAACTCTTCGATAAAAACGAAAATGTTATTAATCAACTCTAAAAACTAATTACATTAACTGAACATCACGTTATATACAGGTGATACCCGAATCTTACTATAAATTAAATCCCAAAATTTTAGCAAATTTTCTAATACAAATATTCTAATCCTAATTTAAAACTTTTAAAATTATATTCTTAATTTTTAGAAATTTATTCCTTATAGAAAAATTCTATTTTTTTTTTAAAAAAAATAAGTAAAACAAAATTACCAAAAATTAAATTCTAAAAATTGAATAAATAAAATTTTAATCCTTTTTTTTTACTGCATTATTCGCTTCCGTCACAGTGATCTCACCCTCGAGATCAACTGGAAAATTTTCGTGGCATGAATCAAATTCTAAAAGTAATATAATCTGACGAAGTAATCCAAGTTGTGTGACATGTACAAATTGATTTAATAAAATAATCAACTAACTCTCTTGACTGAAATTTTGGAATTGTTGGTTATGCACACCAGCATTGCTCGTCATTGTTCACGTTGTTGTCAGGGTTATGCACACCAGCATTGCAACCTTAAATCACATCATTCTGGTTCGCGTTCTATTTCTTTCTCCAATTGTCAACTATGTCTCACAAAAGTACCGTTCCAAGGGTCATGCTAGCTCTGATACCAACTAACGCAGACCTAAGCCGTATTGAGAGAAAGAAAGATAAGAACGAAAATAAAGAGATACACGAAAAAGTAATTCTTCGATAAAAATGAAAATATTATTAATTAACTTGAAAAACTAATCATATTAACCGAATGTCACGTTTATATAGAGCGAAACCCGAATCTTATTATAAATCAAATTTCAAACTTTTACCAATTTTTTAATATACAAATATTCAAATCTTAATTTAAAACTTCTAAAATCATATTCCTAATTTTTAGAGATTTATTTTTTATAGAAATTTCAAAAAATCTAAAAAAAAATCACTAAAACAAAATTACCAAAGATCAAATTTCAAAAATTAGAAAAATAAAATTTCAATCCTAATTATTTTTTTGGACTGCATCATTTAGTTTAGAAAATATGTTGTTCAAACGTATTACATATTCAATGCTTTAGAAAGTTTTAAAAAGAAAATCAAAATTTATTTTTGGAGCTTTAATCTCTGGCCATGAATAGCCAAAAAAATCGCTACCGAAGAAACATCTGATAATTTCTGGGCCTTGTAATTAATTAAATGCTGATGAAAGCTGGTTTATTAATTTGCGAAATATATATGAAGGTGCCATGACAAATTGAAGAGGTAAATGCAAAAGAGGGATGCTCAAGGACAAGGTTGATCATGCCTGCACTTGTGATTTTGTCAACTGCCCAAACATCCATCTTGGAAAGCGGATGGAAGGGGGGAATTAGAGAATTACTGATAATGCTGCTGCTGCGCTGCTGCGTGATCGATCGATGGCCTCTCCGTACGTGCATGCACATTTTCGTTTCTATTTTTTAACTGCCGGTAAATATATGTATGTCTAACTAGCTCTAATCAATGTGTATATTCTGATCGATTAATTAGGTGCCTATGTATGCAATGAGATGCAAGTGGATGGTGGCGAAATGTACACGGCATATTGTCAGCGCAGACCACATGCATGCATATATATATATATATATATATATATATATATATATATATATATATATATATATATATTTATATGCATCCATTTCTAGCTAGCTAATTAGTAAATATGCAACTTGAGGAAGGGAGCATCATATATACGGCCCACCCACCCATTAAGGCGTGCGAGAGAGAGAGCTCAGATGCATGCATGTGTCTCATCAGGGGGTTAAATTAAGAGAAGAGAAATACGGTACATGCATCAATTGCTTGGGCATGCAGACGTGGAACGCCACAGCTGTCGTCCTTTTCTTTCTATAATATAAGGAAAATGCAAGCATGGGAAGCTTCGGCACATCATGCATGCCCAAGTAAAATAGTACCCCAAAGAGAACAAATTAAGAGGGACATGCAATTAATTAAATTGATCAAATTAAAGAAAGACAACAGGCCGGGAATTGCCTCTTTTGGTGTTCATTGGTTTTGGCACCTTAATGTGCAATTGTCCACAGATACATATACATACAGCTAGCTCGGTGGCTTATCAACTCGGCAATTAAGCAGCTGAGATATATAAAAGGGTCGGAGAGGTCTGGTCATCAAAAGTAAGAAAGCGCTTAATTAACCAAGTGGACATAATTTTTTTATTTATTTTTATTTATATATATCTGAGAGAGAACGTCTTAGCTAGCTGCTCCTTTTACACTAAATTACTCCCAACTTGGTAGTAAAGTGGGGAGCAATTTAACCCTCCTAATCCACGCCCGCGTAGCTGGATCATTGAACCTAGCAAGCTATACCTGTCCACTACTACTGGAAGGAGAAAAAGAAAAGTCCCCAGTTGTGATGGTTTGGTACGCAATTATCGTTCATTCATACATATTATGGCAGCGTGCAAATTAATGAATTTTTGATGATCGATATACACAATGGATTTTCTTCTTTTTCTCATCTGGCAAATCCGCTACGTGGCTCACGATTCACACGAATTTTTACTAACCGCTGTCAGCAATTAACTGGCATTAAGCACTTATTAACCACTTTTGGTCCTCCAACCTCGAAATATATATATATATATATAGTCATATTTCTATACTTTTTATTTTTTTATTTTTTTTTAGTTACGGTCCATCTATATCCGTTTAATGGCTCAGATTTGATTATTTTTAAGTTGTGACATGCAATAACAGATTACTTTGACAGAGGTGCCGGTTACCAGGTATCCCAAAACAGGATTATTTTAGTCTTTACCAGGTATCCCAAAACAGGATTATTTTAGTCTTTTGCTTTAAGAGTAATTAAGTAGTTTTATCTCTATTTTGAGAATTTTTATTTTTGTAAATATTATAAATTTTAAAAATTTGAATTTAGTGAGAGTTTTTATTTTTGGAAAGATTATAAATTTTAAATATTCTAATTTTGTTATGATCTTAAATGGTAATATTTAAATTATCTTTATTTAATATATTGTAAATAATTTTAATTTTAGAAAATTATTTTTAGAAATTAGAATTTAGGAATCTATTAATTTTTATTATAAATTTATATTTTAAATTATAATATATGATCTCATTATTTTAAAAGATCAAATTTTACTAGTTAAATTTGATTTAACTTAGCCCGTACAATTCTATTCTAAAAATAAATTTGAATTATACCATATATTTCTATTAAATCAAATATGTAAGCACATTGAATTTTTTTAAAATTATAATAAAAAATTAATGTTTAAATTAAAGAAACTTTAAAATTTGTTAAACAAATTAAACACTTTAAATTAATGCGTAAATTGTAATATTAAAACTCTTTAAATTAATGCCTAAGTTGTAATTCTAAAAATTTTCAATTAAACTCTTTAAATTAATACCTAAATTGTAATTCTAAATCTCTTTAAATTAAACTCTTTAAATTAATAACTAAATTGTAATTCTAAAACTTTTTATATTAATGCCTAAATTGTAATTCTAAAACTCTTTAAATTAATGCCTAACTTGTGATTCTAAATTTTTTTAAATTAAACTCTATAAATTAATGACTACATTTTAATTCTAAAACTCTTTAAATTAATGCCTAAATTATAATTTTAAATTTTTTAAAATTAAACTATTTAAATTAATGCCTAAATTGTCATTCCAAAACTCTTTAAATTAAATTTTTAAAATTAATGTTTAAATTGTAATTCTAAAATTTTTTAAATTAATGCCTAAATTGTAATTCTAAATTTTTTTAATTTAAACTCTTTAAATTAATGCGTAAATTGTAATTCTAATTTTTTTTTAATTAAACCCTTTAAATTAATGCTTAAATTGTAATTTTAAAAGTTTTTAAATTAAACTCTTTAAATTAATACCTAAATTGTCATTCTAAAACTCTTTAAATTAAACTTTTTAAATTAATGTCTAAATTGTAATACTAAAACTCTTTAAATTAATGTTTAAATTGTAATTTTAATTTTTTTTTAATTTAAACTCTTTAAATTAATGCCAAAATTGTAATTCTATTTTTTTTTTAAATTAAACTCTTTAAATTAATGTCTAAATTGTAATTCTCATTTTTTTTTAAATTAAACTCTTTAAATTGATGCCTAAATTGTAATTCTAAATCTCTTTAAATTAATGGCTAAATTGTAATTCTAAATCTTTTTAAATTAATGCCTAAATTGTAATTCTAAAACTTTCTAAATTAATGTCTAAATTATAATTCTAAAACTCTTTAAATTAATTTCTAAATTGTAATTCTATTTTTTTTAAATTAAACTCTTCAAATTAATGACTAAATTTTAATTATAAAACTCTTTAAATTAATGTCTAAATTGTAATTTTAAAATTTTTTAGATTAAACTCTTTAAATTAATGCCTAAATTGTCATTGTAAAACTTTTTAAATTAAATTTTTAAAATTAATGCCTAAATTGTAATTCTAAATTTTTTTAATTTAAACTCTTTAAATTAATGCGTAAATTGTAATTCTAAATTTTTTTAATTTAAACTCTTTAAATTAATGCGTAAATTGTAATTCTAAAATTCTTTAAATTAAACTCTTTAAATTAATATCTAAATTATAATTCTAAATTTTTTTAAATTAAATTCTTTAAATTATGCCTAAATTGTCATTCTAAAACTCTTTGAATTAAACTTTTTAAATTAATACCTAAATTGTAATTCTAAAACTCTTTAAATTAATGTCTAAATTGTAATTCTAAATTTTTTTGATTTAAACTCTTTAAATTAATGTCTAAATTTTAATTCAAAATTTTTTAGTTTAAACTCTTTAAATTAATGCATAAAATATAATTCTATTTTTTTTTTAAATTAATGCCTAAATTGTAATTCTAAAACTTTTTAAATTAAACTCTCTAAATTAATGACTATATTGTAATTTTAAATCTCTTTAAATTAATCCTAAATTATAATTTTAAATTTTTTCAAATTAAACTTGAGTAATGCTATATGTACACCCCGAAAGGGGTGTACATTCTACACCCCACCCATCCAATGGGTGGGGTGTCTTTGGGGTCACTTGATGGAGCAATGCTACGTGTACACCCTGAAAGGGGTGTACATCATACACCCCACCCATCTAATGGGTGGGGTGATTTCAAGGGTCACTTGAAGTGACCCTTATCACACCCCCACCCATTGAATGGGTGGGGATGTATGATGTACACCCCGAAAGGGGTGTACACATAGCATTTTCCCACTTGATGTGACCCCTTCTCACACCCTCACCCATTCGATGGGTGAGGGTGTAGAATGTACACCCCGGGTGGGGTGTACATATAGCATTTTTCTTTTAATTAATATATATTTTTTATTTTGTGATGTTTAATTACCAAAATATCTTTTTTATAAAGTTACCTGTTAACTGGTAATAAGTAAAATTACTTTTGTATTCTTTGTCGATAAGAATATTTTTATTATTTATTAAAAAAAGTAGCAGAATATTTCTCATATATATAACTCGTGATAATTTAATTTTTAAAATTATTATAATTAAATTATATAATTATATAATTTATTAATATTTAGTTAATTAAATCGAGATATAAAATTTTATTATAATAGTTTAAAAAAAAAAATTGAATAAAAACTTCTGATAAAATAAAATTTAAAAATCAAAATATCATACTCATCATAATTTGAGAACAAAAAAATATAATTTGCCCACCAGTATGGAATGGATGGGCAACTTACGGTCTATTAGCTAGGCTGGAGAGAACCAGTGCTAGCTGCTATTTCAATAACCCCCATTAGGGAATTAAAATATTATATATTAAAAAATTAATGTTAAGGGTATTATACTTCTTAATAATAATATTTTTTTTAATAAATTATATTTATTTTATTGGCTATTTATTTATGGGTTAAAAATAAGTTAAATTTTTTGTCCGTAACAATAGATCCAGAAAACTAATAAGCTGAGTTGGATAAGTCCAATAAGTTGAATGAGCCTGCGGTTCACAATAAAGCTAACGGCAAGAGATCCAATAATAAATTTAACATCCAGATAGATTGAGCCCAGTCGAGATTCGTAGGCGTTGTGTCAGTATATTTTAAATAAATTGATTGTATATTTCTAACTGTTTTAGTTTTTAGGATTAATGATTCCGCCAATAATTAAATTTCAACCGGATGGTTATCGTCACCATCACCTTTCTCAACCACCGACGGCTAAGCGTCAAGCGTGTAGTCGCCGCCGCCTTTCTCTACCCCCGAAGACTAAGTATCAAGGAGATAGTTGTCATCACCATCGTCTTTTTTCTACCGCCGACAGCTAAGTATTTATCGGAATATCACCCGAACCCACGGGGTATCCCGAATCAAGGCAAATACTTTTATTATCTCATCCACTGTCCCAAAACACTAAGTTAATGCCATAGGGATAGCCGCACGTAAAGTGCGTTAAAACGGAGGATTAAAATTCCTAAAATCATCGATTTGGCTCCCAGAGTGCCTATTTCAGCATCAGGACCACTCGCAGCCTTTTTGTTGTGTCCAGAGATATCAAACTTCACCAAATGACCCGTGTTTTAGGGTCCGGTTCGGGCCCGGGGTGTTTCGAAATACTCAAAAATTCACCCAACCTTCCTTAATGTCCCAGAACACTCACTTTTGAGTATTGGGACAGGCGCACACTATGTGGTGCGATTTGAGTGCGAAAATCCCAAAACTAGTTATGCCGGTTCCCGAAAATTGCCATTGTGGCTTCGAAACTCACCAACAGTCGAGGGTTAAGCATATTAGAACTAGACTAGTTCTAGAATTGATGACCACATGGGAAGTAGAGTGGCTCCTCGGTTAACGATTGTTATGAGTGGAGATTGGCTCCCCACAAAGTCAACTAAAATTTGTGAGACGAATTGGACATTATCTGATAATTGCATGTTTCTTAATCCGACTATAGCATTTTAGGTAGTGACTAGATCCAAAAAATTAAGAGCGTTAAGTGTGTTAGGATTAGAATAGTTTTAGAATGTGTGACCCCATGGAAAGTGGGATGTCACATTAGTGATCGATGGCGTAGGAATGGTGACGAGCAGTCGACTCTCATTAGTCGACGATGGCCCAACATAAATGGTGGTTGTTGACGGTGTCACAACAATCAACGATGATGAGAAACGATCTCCACGAAGGAGTTTGTTGTGCACAGAAAACTCGATGCAAAGATTGTGTCCTGGTTGGGAGAGAGAGAGAGAGAAAGAGAGAGAACCCAAATTCATCTCTTTATCTATTTTTTTTCTTTTTTTGATCTTCAATCCAAGTTTTTTTTCTTTTTTTTTTGTTCTTTTTTTTTTTGGGTAAGTAAACTCTGCCTTCTTTCTTCTTTTGCTTATTTCTCGTTATATAAAGAGAGGACGGTGGAGATGGTGAGCCGACAGCTGAGTGTAATAATTACCGAACTTAATAGAATTTTCGATCCAATTTAGTGAAATCTTATTTTTTCAAAAACGATCTATCATCAAACTGGCCGCATTAAAAGGAGAAGTGGACGAAATGGTAGAGAAGTGGGAGATGAGTGGAAAAATGGTGGAGAAGTAGGAGAGAAGAACGAGGAAGTTAGTTGTTCATTGTAGACAGATTGTAAAGTTAGAAAAAAATTTAGTGAAAGTGGATTGATGGTGAAGAGATGAATTTAGTGAAGTAAGAGAGAAATTAATAGAAGTAGGTTAATGGTGAAGAGCCCACTTTAGTTAAGTGAGAAAGAAAAAAAAAAAAAGTTTTTTTTTTTTTTTTTTTTTTTTTTTTGCCTAACACCGCACAACAGAAAAAATAAAATAAAATAAAATTGAGTATTTGCCATTGAGAAAACAGTTTAATTACTTTGATTTCGTATCAAAAGCAATGGACTTCCTTTACGAAATATCCCTCTCTCTCACCGTTCTTAAAATAGAAAAATTGTCAAAACAAGCAAATCAATCAGGAATTAAATTGCTTTCCAATGGTAACATATATATGTCTCATACTCCCATGCATGTGGATAAAAGGATATACAGGGTTTAATTTGTAACCCCAAGGCATTTGGTCGGATCATGAATAAGATGGATTTGGGATCATGTCAATTACTTGTTTGTGCGACCTGATGGCTCAAATAATTTGCAGCACTGGAACATGTAGACATGAACTCTTTTTAATTTGTGATCCTCATGGGTTTTTTTTTTTTTTTTTTTTCGTGACTAACCTAAAATGCCTCCGTATTTTTACGTATCTCAATTGTGAAATGTACCCTAGACAGCAAATCTAAATGCAATTTTATGCAGTTCAGCAGAGCCATCTATACAGCTTCATCTCCCCCTACGATATCTTTTCACAGATCCTCCACATATGGACTCCTCCTTTTACTAGCTAATGCGCAGATCGACTGAGATAGACCCCTTGTATTTAGAGTCCTGTCTGAGCCAAACCGTGCAATTAATACATTATGTACAGTAGTAATGATTTTCTAGAAATATGAAATATCATTACTTAATTGATTGGTTCCTAGCTAGTTTTGCTTAATGGATTATTAATTTGTGAGGAACAAATGTATCTTTTTCTATTAATCTCATAATTTGTCTTTGTTGATTTCCTCTGGCCCCTTAGAGGAATGAATTAAAGGTGGTACGGGCCTATCTTAATTTAAACTGCGTTTAATTTAGATATAAGTTAGAATAGTTTATTTCAGAAATAATTTTAAGTTTAAGAACAAAAAAGAACAAAATTAATTTTGCATTTGGATGAATATTAAGTTATTTTCGAAAATAAAAAAAATAATGTTCGGATAGTTAAATTGGAATTGTAAAAATAAGAGTAATTATAATTTTAAAATAATAATATTTTATCTAATTAATTAACATAAAAATATTAATTAAATAATAATCAATTTTTTAAAATAATTTTTGCTAGATAATCTTAAATATTAATTAATAAAATAATTAACAATAATAAATATTGTAAATAAATAATTTAATTAACTATAAATAATTTAATAAATAAATCTTAAATATTAATTAATAAAATAATTAACAATAATAAGTATTGTTAATAAATAATTTAATTAACTATAAATAATTTAATTAATTAATTAATTATCTAATAGTTAGATAATTAATTAATAAAATAATTAAATTAGTCAAA
Organism: Tillandsia leiboldiana; assembly: GCA_029204045.2. Taxonomy (NCBI): domain Eukaryota; kingdom Viridiplantae; phylum Streptophyta; class Magnoliopsida; order Poales; family Bromeliaceae; genus Tillandsia; species Tillandsia leiboldiana. Next base: position 120,726 of record CM055074.1, on the reverse strand, counting down.
ATATTAGATTAATTAAAAAATTAATGTAATAATTAAAATTATATTTATTTTAATTAAGTTTATTCTCAATTGAAAACAAAATTGTTTCATAAAAAAAAAAAAAAGAAACATCTATTCCAACTTTATAACAACTTATATATTTCAGAAAAAGGAAAACTATTATTTTTATTCATATCTAAACGTGTTTGGAAAATAAGATAGAAATAAAATTTTCTTTCCGAACTAAATGGTGCCTTAGTGTGTTTTAATTGTAGTGATCTTACTTAAGGAGCTTCAAAATTAATTAATAATTGCTTTGCAGTTCTCTCTAGCTCGTACATGAATGACTCTTGCAAGACGTACGTGCAGTAAAGGGATCGACTAAAATAGAAGCGAGGGAATTAAGCTTAGCAAGCTAAGCCAGTGAGAAGGGGGCGGGGAATTAAGAGGGAATTACGTGCCGCAAGCTCATATTTCGGTATAGGGTGGGCGCCGCAGGCATGCAGTTGCAACGTCTGACGCAAGGATGCATGCACTGACTTGTGACGACTCCCGCCTCCAACCTTCCTTGACCCTTCTCATGTACCATCTTAAAAGCCAACCCACACCCGGCCACTTCTTAGTTAATTATTTCCAGATACATTGCATGCATGTGCGATATTATGAGGACCACATATAGTAATATCCATCGCCCTCACGTCTCTCTTCTCTCTTCTTCTTCTCTTTCACGTCGTTTTCTCTCTGCAAATTAATATGAAGTTGAATCGCTCTGATCACTGAATATACTACTCATCTTTTTAATTTTTCGTAAATAATTGCACATCTCCCTTTAAAAGTTCAGAATAATATACACTCTTGAATCACATAATAGGTGTTGGGGTCATGTATCACGGACACTCCTATAAGTCTCGCGTGTCCGTGTTGGACACTCGCGTATCCGTGTCGGACACTCGCGTATCCGTGTCGGACACGTGTTCGATATGGACACTTTTTAGATGCGTGTTCAATACAGAAGAACCATAGTGCATACAATTTAAAAAGTATATATATATATATATATATATATATATATATATATATATATATATATATATATATATATATATATATATATATATATATATATATATATATATATATATATTTTATTTATACATATATAATGTGAGATGATAAATATTTTAGTTTTTTGATAAGTGCATACAAATTTTTTTTGAACAATATAAATAAATTATGTATGGTGGATGATTTTTTTCTTAGAATATATGAATTATCAATGAAAAATTTAATAAATTTTCATTCGTATGAGAAATATAATAATATTTTATCAAAATTTATATTTTATATATAATAAACATATATTATTATATTAATAATATTATATTTTATTATCTGTATTCATGCCGTGTCCGTATCCTAATTTTTTGGAAGTTGCTGAGTCGTCGCGTCCGAGTCGTATCGTGTCCCGTGTCCCGTATCGGTGTCCATGACGCTTAGGTTGGGGTCGAAAACGTCGGTCGTTGGCCGGCATCATTGGTTCGGTTGACCCTCTGAAATGTGATACGCCGCGTGTCAATGATCAAGCGATCGGGCCGAGAAGAAATCTGCTCGATCGGCCAGATTCTTCTGACTTAAACTCTTGCGATCGTCCGGCTTAGATTAACCGAATTGGAATATGGTAATAAAGAGAAACTGAGTCCGGCCTAGAGTAGCCGAACTGGATAGTAGAGACAATAATTTGACACAGCTGATGAGCCGATTAGAATTTTGTATTGATTGAAAAGAGAATACAAAGAGGAGGAAATGGAAGAAATTATAAATAAACCTACTCCTAGAAAATACGGTAAATGCAGATATAAAAAATATGAAAAGTATGGGGGTGGTGCTAGCTTACGAGATTGTAGGACCCCAATTTCTTCGATAGTTTGAATATTTATAAACTTCCGAACCATGTGTATAATCACCAATTTGAATAATCGGCATGATTTTGGAAGAATTATCGTAAATTTCTCAACTACTTCCTTTTGAGTCGAACTTTCTCAAATAGGATAATAGCCGTTTTTCCGTCTAAGTTCATCCTCTGTTGGCCAACCGAAGCGTGATCTTCGGCGCTTTATAATGCTTGACGCCGCCTACCGTTTCGGAGGTTGTTACGAGATTTGTGCCCAAATCTCGTACTCTTTCCTTCATAGGTCTTTCCTTCTACAGCTCGACCAGCCGAGAATTGACCCTGACTCTGTCTTATCCGTCGTTCGACTGAGGTGATTTAATATTTGCCTTCGGCCGAGGTCGCTTCCAGTTGAAACGGTACCCCTTGTCGGCTGCTTCTCATATCGGCCGATACCTTCAGCGGATGGCATGCATCGCATGCTGCGTTCTTACGCGACTAAGATCGGTCTCGATCAGGACGTGAATCCTACTTCGTCGACCAATTCTCCCGTCGGCCCATGTCTTTAACCGATGGTAGACGTCACGTGTCGTTCCCTTAAGTGGCAGAAATTTTGGTCTCAACAATAGAAAAATTAAATTATATTAGGAGTTTGAAAAGCCTTAAATTTAGAGGTTTCTTTTCAGTATCATTAAAATCAATAATTTATCTCTAAAAGTTTAAACTGCTAAATTATATATATATATATATATATATATATATATATATATATATATATAATTGAGTTCATATGCTTTTAAAAGTACCAAGTCATTTGTGCTTGTAGGTTTTAGCCTTTAGATGAAAGAATGTGTTTGTTAGGGCCAAAAAAGTGGCTTGCGCGCGATCGGCCCCTGGGGTGACCCTCAGATATGTCAAGCGCGCCACGTGTCAACAATCAAGCGATCGGACCAAGGAGGGATCCGTTCAGCCGGGTTCTTCTCTGGTAATTTTTTGCGACCATTCGGTTGAGGATAGCCGAATCGGATTTACGGAGGTAGAGAAGGATCGCTGGGTTCAACTTAGAATAGTCGAACCAGGTGAAAAAATACTAATACGACAAAGAAGTCGATTGTAACTTTATAGTACAAGAAATACAAATAAAAACACGGCTGATGGGCCAGTTTACACCTTTTATTGATTGAGAAGGGGATACAAGGATAATGACACGGCGATGAGCCGATTACAACTTTGTGGAACAAGAAAAGGGGATACAAGAAAGAAGTTTGAGATAGAAGGATTACAATTAAGTCTACTTCTAGAAAAACAGTAAAAAAAAGCGGTAAATGCAGGTATTAAAAGTTAAGTTAACCTACTCCTAAGATAAATAAAGAAGTTGGGGTGGTACCGGGCTTACGAGGTTGTCGATGTCATGCCCCGGAGTGGAAACTGCGACCCGGACTTATTAACAGATTCGCCGCCCATACGGGAAGCCCCGCATAGACAAAGCGTCTAATCTGTGAAAGATAACACTTCAACTACACATATATCAGAGCTGTAAAGTAAACTACTAAAATATAAAGGTAAAACTCCAAATGGTACAGATCTGAACCTCACAATACATAAGTCTCTCAAAATAAAACTCTCAAAAGTAACTATCTACAAAAAATCCTGCAGATTGTACTATGAAGCTCCAAAAGGGGGTACCACTATACTCCAAGGACGGGTAGGGAACTATCTCGCGACTCCCTTACCTCGATCAGCAGGTGCAGCAATAGGAGTAAGACTAGGGGTAGATGCCTTTGGAAAATATGTCACCAACAGCGGTTGTGAAAACTACACCGTCACGTAGTTCTCAGTGGGTATCGTCTCCAAGACCAACGGTCTGCCCACTAAGTCTATTAGAGCCATAAGATAATAATACTATATGGAAAGGTAAGTAAGTAGGAAAATAAACTCTACTGCTACCATGCCTCTATCTATAATGCTCAAAAGGTGATACAGATGAAAATGCTGCAACGATTCTAACTCAAAATACTCGGTCAACCCAATCACACTAACTGCCACATAGGGTCTCGTCAAACCTGCGCCAACCTACTACCACACATCCCCATTGGGACGGGAATTACGTAGGCGGTCCCACACGGACTGCGTCGACAAATCGCGATAGCAAAGTAATAGGCCCTTCTCCGGAGCGGCACTCGAGGGGCGCGACCCCACCGGGTAAAGTATCTGCGCATCTCTGTCGAGTTCAATGGCTCATGCAGGCTATAGTCCAAATCCACGATCAATCAGATCGACAACAATAACCCAACACTAACAACATCAGACTGAATCACTCAACGGTTCGGGACCACCGTCCCCAAATAACTCTCAACACAAAACACCCAACTCACAGATGACCCAGAACGGACCGACACCATAAGGGTCCGAGAATCCCGATAGGCAGGTGCCTAGAACCCCAATCAAACAAAAACAGATTCCAAGCTCCGCCTTTCGAAGTTCTCGATCCCTTATAGTTCGAAAAATCAACTCCCTCGGTAAAACATCCGGAAGGAACCAACCAAGGCCCGAAGGTTCCGAGAGACTAGCACCTACAACCCTATCAAACAAGAACAGGTTCTAGACACAGCCCCCGTAGCTTTCGTCCCAAATATAGAAACAACCCTGAACCCAGATCATTCAAACCCCCTTCGGGCGAGAAAGTTTGCAAGAAAAAATGACAGTTATTATCAAAAATTATTTTTTTATTTAAGAAGCCAAATTTAATGAATTTTAGTTCTTTAAGAAAATCAGTTAAAACAAGTTTTACTTTCCAAACCTCGAAGGGCTAATGCCTTCACCCAATCAAACAAGAACAGGCTCCGGCTACCCTTTGAAGCTCGGAAGGAAACATCGATTTACTGAAATCATGTGTGTCCAAAACAGTATGGGTTCAGGGTCCTACTATCACCAGTGCACTACTGCCACGAACACAGTGACGACAAAAAGATTAGAGAAAACTCGACAACCCGGGATCACCGTTTAGTCAAACGGCTCCGACATCGAAATGAGACTAACAACAGCTAACAGACTCCACTCGGTCCCCAGATACAAGTGTCAATGCATCCCACAATAATCCGACCACTCGACCCGCTAACCGGGCAATGAAAAACTTCAAGTCCAGGGAATAAATAATACAAAGTGTGGGAAAACTAGAACATGAAGGAAACTAGCCCATGTGAGGGTTTTCTACTAGTCTGGTCAAATACATGCAGACATATGACGGGGTGCTAGTCAAGATTCCAATATTTCGTAATCACAAGAAATAGTCGATTTACTAATTTAATCAGGCTTCCATCTTGATCCATAAAAAGAGTGCTTACTAATCATGCATGCATACTATAACATAAAATTAGTATGTTGTCCGCTAGTTTTGAAAGAAATCCAACCCACCTGGAACTCGCTAATCCAAAGTCTGAAAAAGTTGAAACCGAACGTGAGTGTTCCTCAGGTTCACACGGTTCCAACGCACCAAAAATTGACAGAAAACTCCTCCCGGTCACTGAGATATAAGCCGAACATCGTGGTAAGGTCAAATCACTCAAAACAGTAGTCCTCTTGCACATCAGTCCACTATATATATATAATTAGGTTGTAATACTATCGATAGCACCAAGTCATTGATGCTATCAAGTTTTTAGCCTTTGGATTAAAGAATGTGTGGTTAAGATGATAGTGGTCCCATAGGGTTTACTAGGTGGTTGGTTGAATAGTAAAAATCTTAGGGGACCGCTATAATCCCAACCGCGTATCTTTTCATCCAACGACTGAAAACTTGATAGCACCAATTGCTTGGTGCTATCGATAGTATTCTAGCCGGACTCTCTCTTTCTCTCTCTCTCTCTCTCTCTCTCTCTCTCTCTCTCTCTCTCTCTCTCTCTCTCTCTCTATATATATATATATATATATATATATATATATATATATATATATATATATATATATATATATATATATATATATATAGTAGGGCTTATATACTTTTAAAAATACAAGTCAAAATATAGTTGTGAATTTTTTATCATACGATTTGCATTGAGATTTGTACTATTGTAAAATCAACTAATGAGAGAGAAAGAAAAAGTACAATAGCACAAATCTCAATGCAAATTCAATGGTAAAAAAATTACAAATATATTTGGACTTGTACTTTTAAAATTTTATATTCTCTACTATATATATATATATATATATATATATATATCTTCTGATTTATTACTATTAAGTCACTGTTTATATTTTAACATAATATAGGTAAAATATTTATTTATTTTTTACAAATATATTCTTTCAAAAGTTAAATTTTTAGAATTATTATAAAAATATCCCTCTCCATTATCTTTAAAGTGATATAGCCATTTTAATGGTTATAATATAAAAAAGATAAAAAAAATAAATTTATTTTTTTACCTAATTACTAAGAGTAAGTATTTAATTTATGATTAATTAGATTTTTCTAATAGGATAGACGGTATGAATATATATAAATAACGTTAAATTTTTAAAAAATTAAATTTAAAAAATTAAATTTTATATGAATGTCTTTAGTATTCAATATGTTTTCAATGCAATTAAACCTATTTTATATTTAAGAAGAGTTGCTCGACAGGCCGGGTGGTGGCGGATAGCGTACGTGCTGTTAGTTGTGTACAGACCGTTTGGATTTCAAATTCGCGGAACTGAAGTATTCAAAAGAAGCAACTGCATGCATGTGGTACGACCGATGACCTACTACTTCGTCGAATCGCGATGTCACCAATCAGACAGTGGCTCTGAATCCAATCTTTCCGTTATGTTGCTTTGCTTCTCATCATCCATCGTCTGTGTAGTATATCCTATATATGGAAACAGTGGCATATAATTTATACAACAAGTGGCATGATTTTATACACCGCGTGACTCTCGTGATCTTTTTAAATAATTTTATTCCTTGCTACTTGTAAAATTGTCCCCCAACTCCAGGGCCACAAAAGTATATATATGCACAACCCCACCACCTTTATTATTATTATCATTAATCACTAATCTCACAACATCACATACAATTGTATAAAAATATAATATAAAACTTAATTAATTTAAATATTATTATTTTTAATTTTAGAACTTAATTTTTAAATAATTAATATAAAAAAAAATAGATATGTTGAAATTGAAAAGATCGTTGCGAGAGAGTCAGTCAACATGGTCAGTCGACTCCAGCGAATTAGAAAATAATGTGTGGTGTAGGTATCGATCAATATGGTCGATGCAAACAAATCAGAAGGCGACACAGTATATCAGGAGCCAAGAAAGAAAACACCTGAATCCAAACGAGTTTTAGGTGGAAAACAGTTGAGATCGTGGAAAGGTGATTTCGTGGCCAACAAGCTTCTGGCCCGAGCGCTCCGCGAAATAAGGGATGTGCCGACAAATGTGGGACGAGGCCGAGCAACTCGTCACTACGTGAAGTGGCGACTTATGTGGATTGTTTGATTGTATGGATTTCGGGATAGATATTATTTATATTATGATTGGGTTATATTTTAATTATAAAGTGATCCGTGTTATTAACCATAGGGGTTTGTGGGTTAGTGAAGGACTTTAGTGGGTGGTGACCCGACTGATATTTTTGTTTTGTGTGGCTGTTTAGATAGAGCTAGGTGCAGCCCAAAATATTTAAGCCTAATTATTATTACTAGTCCATATCTTTTATATATCCAATCACAACTCCATTTCCATCTGATGTGGGACTATTGGGGTGTCACAGACTCCCCTTATTTAGGCCTGACATTCTCGTCAGCCCAACCAATCACACCCACAGTCCAAGATCACCAGGCGATGTGAGACTTGTCTTGCTAGCCCCGTCATCTAGACCCAGGCTCAGCCGAGACTCGCCACACACTTTCGACTGGTAGTTGGCTCCAATACCAAATGTAATGACCCGGTCCACTGGCAATAATAACTCGTTGGGCCTAAACCACAACCCAAAATGCTTAAATCCAGTTATTATTACTAGTGTCCATGTCTCTTATATACCCAATCACAACTCCATTCTCATCCGATGTGGGACTATTGGGGTGTCACAGACTCCCCCATTTAGGCCTGACGTATTCGTCAGCCCAACCAATCACATGCACAGCCCAAAATCACCAGACGATGTAAGACTTGTCTACGTGGTACCGAGGAAATGACATATGTGCTACCTTATAGAGATATATGTGATACCCCATCTTACCCTTGGTGTTTAGTGGACTGTTAGTGGGTCGTGGGCTAGTGTGTGTGTGTGTGTGTGTCAGGGGCACTAAGATTAAGCTATTATATACTTATAGTTTTGAGGGCTTATGAGTTATGTTTTGGGAGTTTCTGTGTTGAGTTGTTGGTGATTTGATAGATCATCATTTTGATCATAGCCTGCATGCCACATCGAGTTTGATTGAGATTTACCAGTATAGGACTAGAGAGAGATGATGGGAGGCTACTGGTTGGCGGTCGTACCATCGATAGTGTGGCCCGGACAGTAAAAGGAAGTAGGCTGGCATCTATTGTTGACGGGCGCACTAGTGGCTATGTAGCTCGGACAGTAGGGAGTGATGACAGATGCCTATATGTTGCCGGCTACACCAGCGGTCGTGTAGTCTGGGCAGTAGGCGGCACATGCTTGACTGGACTGTTGAGTCGATTAGTTCATGATTGGGTTTAGTGTACCGCTGAGTTGGTTGGTGTCGTGCTTGGTGTCTGAGTTAGGTGAGTGAGACCTTGCTTTTCCTAGGGTATTCTGTTGATTATAGGACAGGGTTAGAGATGTTTTGGATTTTGGTATAGAGGCATGATAGCATATTATTGTGTAGATTTTTTTTACTATGTTTTGTTACTCGCTTATTGTTGCAGGTTTCTTCTATCTTGCCTCTGGTAGACTGAGCGGGTAGGTCGTGATTGTCGCCAATCGTACTCACTGGAAACTACTGTTTTGTAGTTCTCACGCTCTCTTGTGGTCTACTTCTCAGGACATTCTGAGCCAACTCTGGATCGAGATAAGGGGATCGTATCGTAAATAGTATCTCCTCCCCTGTTTTGATTTTGTAGAGGCTGACCACCAGCTTTGTAGTTTTAGACATATTACAATGTATTTGGGACTGGCGAGGCAGGGCCTTTTGTTTGTATTTATATTTTTCGGAGGTGGATCTATGTATTTGTACAGTAATAGATGATAAGATTAGACTTGGACGCTTCGCGTGTGTGGGGTGTGTCCTCGCACACGTGACGTGTGACGCCCCACTTCCCAGGGGGTCACCCATCCTAGAACTACTCTAGCACTAGCACGCTTAACTCTCATATTCCTCTTGTATCTTGCTACCATCCAAAATGCTATAGCTGGGTTAGAGATTTAGTCCTATTATATCATTTATATAGAGGACTAATCCAAATTCCGGGGGTGTCACATTCTTCCCCCCTTTAAGCCCTGACGTCCACGTCAGGCTCAAGCATACTCACAAGCACCAGGCGATGTGAGACTCGTCTCGCTAGCCTTAGCCGACCTTGTGAGGAGCTGCACTCCACTCACAACGGTCATTAGCCGGGGAGCCTCGCTCTACCCTGCTATATAACCCTGGCTCAGCCGAGACTCATCTCACATTTCCGGCTGGTGAATGGCTCTGATACCAACTGTGACGCCCCACTTCCCAGGGGGTCACCCATCCTAGAACTACTCTAGCTCTAGCACGCTTAACTCTCATGTTCCTCTTGGATCTTGCTACCATCCAAAATGCTATAGCCGGGTTAGAAATTTAGTCCTATTATATTATTTATATAGAGGACTAATCCAAATTCCGGGGGTGTCACATGACGGGTCTGTTGTGTAGAGTATCGAAGGCTTAGTAATTATTTGGGTGTGTATTTTCTGTGCTGACCGACGCATCTGGAGATGGTCGGGTCGAGCGAGAGCCGTTTAGCGCAAAATAGATGCGAAAACAGACTCCAGAAAGCAAATAGTGAAGAAACTGGAGTTCTAGAGTTTTCGGGCGCCCTAAACATGTTTCGGACGCCCAAAAATATTACCAATTTGCGGGTCTCACCTTTGGAGGCCCGAAAGTTACTGTAGCAGCCCAAATTTTGAATAAATAAGATTTTCTTGAGATTCGTGCCTGATAGTATAGTTGGTGAGAGTTGGTAGGAGTCGGTAGAATTCGGGCGCACAACTGTAGCAGCGAACGCGCGGACCGGACGCCCGGGTAGCTGAGCCGACGAGACTATAGTGTTTCGCACTTTCGGGCCCTCTACTGTTGCGGAGCGGGCGCCGTCAGGATCGCCCGTTAACACTGTAGCCACGTGGATTGGAGCGCCCGGGGGGAACAGTCGGAAGCCCGAATCATGTTTTTCTGCCGTTGGATTGGTTAGCTCTTTTGGTTGTTCCACGGGTCAGAACACCCTCATGTACACTTTAATCCCTTAGCGTGTGTACCCACTTCCCATTTGCACCAGAGAGCTCTCTTGAGCCCCCTCTCCTTCCTCTCCATCTTCTTCCTTCTTCTCCCTCCTTTCCTGTGTGCGGGAGCAAAGCAGAGCGACGGCAGTAATTTCTCCAAAGCCTTCCTTTCTTCTATTTCTTCACGCCGAAACTTTGAGGCTTGGTTGAGAGAGTTGAGTAGCTTGCTCTTGACGTGGAGAGCTCAATCGTGGATCCTCTGTCTGCTGGATTTGAGGTATGTGCTGGTTTTTCGCGAGTTTTCAAATTTTTCCTCGAGTTTTGGAATTTTGACTATTTTAGCTGAGGATTGGAGATTTGAGCTTTACTGATGGTTGGGCTTATCCTCCTTTTGGTTGTGTTTGTGTGTGGGCCTCCTTGTGCTCGAGCTGTTGGAGTAGAGTGTGGAGGTTGTGTTATTGTTGTTGGTTCAAGTAGAGGAGATCGAGCTGGTTACCCTGTGCGTGCACTGTGCTGAGGTTGTGGACTTGTGTGCTTGGAGTTGGGCTGAGGTTGAGCAGATTATGGAGTGTGGCTGAGCTCTTGGTGGTGCTAGCTGAGTGAGAAGCTCATTTGCGAAGTTCGTGATTTCTCGATTGTGCGAGGTTCTTCCTGAGAGTGAGTTTGGTGCCGCGTCACTTCGACTTCTTCCCCTGATTGGTTAGCGATTCATGTGAGTTGGATTTTTTTAAAAATCATCGAGTTTTTTTCTACGTCTATTATCATAGATGCCCGGCATGTTAGATGTAGCATTTAATTTGTATTTACAAATGAATGGTAGAAATCGATTAATCGTTGATACTCGAGAATAGAATTCTTATATTCAAATTAAATCTAGATAATTGATCTCGATTTAGATAATGGGTAAGATGTCTTAAGAAAGATTCAACTAGTTTGAATTATTTGATATTTTTAGATACATAAACACCTACTAAATGAAGATTTTAAATTATTTTGACCATTAGAAAATTAATATTATAAATTATAAATTTTATTATTGATATAAATGAACTACTATCAACCATATTCAATAGAGTAGATCGTCAGTTTCAATGCTCTATTATCAAATAAAGACCTTATTGTAAAATTATAATAGTATTAATAGTACAGCAATCTTAATTCTGAAAAATGTATAAAAATAATGTGGCATTCAACGTAGGCTTCTTCCTTATTGTTTTTACTTATTAATTGGTATCTTTGAATTTTAAAATTTTAATTTAAATTAGTAGTTAAAACTTATTAATTGGTATTTTTGAATTTTACAATTTTAATTTAAATTACAAGTTGAATTTAATTAACTTAGCAATTCATTAATTTACCTATTATACTCTTAAGTTTAATTATTATTATGACTTTTTAACACAATGAGACGATAAGCTCTGTTAAAAACTGTAAACTGCTGATAGTTGATTTACAAAAATATTCCCACGCAAGCGTTACACGGAACACGCTAGCAGGAACGGGTCGGTCATCGTCAGTTTAAGATGCTGTTCATTAATGCAGCTGTAGAATGGAAAGCTATGGTAATTAATTAGCGACAAATGGGTGATTTTGATTAAAAAAAAAAAGAATAATAGGTAAGTCAAAAAAAAAGAAAGAGGGGGGACGGGGCCGGGAACGAGATTAAAAGAGAGAGAGAGAGAGAGAGAGAGAGAGAAGTAAGAGAAAAAGATGGGGCAGTTTCGGTATGCGTGTTGGCTCTAGAGGACCGGAGGAGGTTAGGTGGAAAAAAAAAAAAAAAAAAAAAAAAAAGGCTAGACTGGACTCTAGACTGGATTAGATTAGATTATTATAGATGAGAACAGAGAAAGGGAGAGCGCGGGGTGGGGGTGGGGGTGGGGGAGGGAGGGGCGAATCCGCGGGGCAAGAAAAGGGCGGATGCAATGCACCGGGGTGGCGTGGACTACGTGGTGGGTATTTGTACATGTACTAAGCCCGTGTCCTTTTGGACGCCGCATCACGCACTCTGCCCTTCTGGTTTCCGTTCCCATCTCCTCCTCCTTTTCCATTCTCACACGCACATCCATTCCCCCGTTCTCCCTTCCATCCGTCCGTCCGTTTCTCGATGTCGCTCCATCGCTTCCTTTCGTTTTAGGTTACAGATAAAAGAGAACCATCATCATCCTCATCGCATATTACTCCTCCCTCCTCCACCCGTTCCCTTTCTCTTCTTCTTCTTCTTCTTCTTCTTCTTCTTCCTCCTCAATCTTTTTGCCCTATTGAAGAGTAGGGTTGTCGGATGATCGAGGGGGTTCTCTTCTTGTAAATGCATTCGGCTACTCGTAGATTGGAAGATCCGGTGGTGGTGCTGCCTCTCCTCTTCCTCCTCCTCCTCCTCCTCCTCCTCCTCCTCCTCCTCATCGCTTTTGTGGTGTCGGCGGTCGGAATCGGCTCCTCCTCCTCCGGGTTGCATCCATGCCTTCACTCGTCAATTACGGAGGTACTCCCCCTCCCCCCACTCACCCCCACCCCCTCTCCTTCTCCCCCATCCCGATCTTCTTTGCGTTTGCGTTTTTGTTGATGCTCCATCTGCTCGGTATTTGGGGCTTTCTGATTTTTGATACAGCTACTTGTCTTTAATTACTTAATTAATGAAATTAGGTGTCCATCTCTTACCCCTTCTTGCCCTCAGTTATTAATAGAATATAGATCTGTACTGGGTCTGATCCTTCGGGGCGTAGCCTTTCAACTGTTGAAGGATGGACTTTTTAATTTTGCCCAATATCTCAGCTATTTTGATGATTTGCCAATTAGGCACGCCCATGATTGTTTTTCTAGCAGAGATTTTATGGTTATGTTGTTTCATTTCATGTTGGTGTTCAGTGATCCGCATGACGATCTTTGTGTATGACTCCCCTCTTTTCTCTGAGTGCACAATCCCACGCAGTTCTTCATCTGATCAATTTGGTTGTGTGTGTATTCTGAAATTCTCAAAGATGGTCCTAATATGTAAATGAACTTCAAAATTTTCAACTGAATCAGCTTGTTAATATTTTCAGGGAACGATGATATTTGCCCCGGGGGGCTTTTTATCTCGCACCTGCCACACCTCGCAGACTCGAGCTTCTTCTTGTCGGAGGCTCCTCCTAAACTGGATCTCTATTGCCCACCTCGCAAGAGATCTCGGGTCACTGCCCCTTTCATTCTCACTCTTGAAGGAGAGAAGGTTGGCCCCAAAGACGAGCAGCAGCAGAAGCTGTGCTCCCTTGATACCCTACCTGATGAGTGCCTCTACGAGATCCTCCGGCGACTTCCCGGCGGATCTAAGGAGAGGAGCATCTCTGCTTGTGTCTCCAAGCGCTGGCTTACCCTTCTGAGCAGTATTCGTGTTTCTGAGTTCACAGAGCATCAAAAATTCCCTCATTCTCATGGAGAATATGGACCTGAGGATGATGATAATGATGATGATGAAGACGAGGGCGAGAGTAATGGGCATCTCACCAGGAGTTTAATGGCCAAGGAGGTTACGGATGTTAGACTTGCTGCTACAGCCATTGGTGCGGGCAGCCACGGCGGGCTGGGCAAGCTCCTCATCCACGGGAGCCATCCCAATCCAACTCGTGGCGTCACAGATCTCGGACTCTCTGCAATTGCTCGGGGCTGCCCTTCCCTACGCGTCCTCTCCTTGTGGAGCATCCCTCTGATCACTGATGTTGGACTGGCCGAGATTGCTGATGGGTGCCCCATGTTGGAGAAGCTCGATCTCACCCACTGCCCTCTCATCTCAGACAAGGGTCTGATAGCCATTGCTCAGAAGTGTCCAAACTTGACTTCCCTAACTCTCGAGTCTTGTGCAGGCATAGAGCACGAAGGCTTGCAGGCTATCGGGCGTTATTGTCAGAATCTGAAGTCCCTTTCTATCAAGAACTGCCCGCTCATTGGTGACCAAGGAGTCTCGGGCCTTATTTCTTCTGCCTCCACTACACTGGCAAGGATTAAGCTCCAGGGTTTGAACATAACTGATGTTTCTCTTGCTGTTGTTGGGTACTACGGGAAGGCTGTGACTGATCTTACTCTGACAAGTCTCCAGAACATAGGCGAGAAGGGGTTTTGGGTTATGGCCAATACTCTTGGCTTGCAGAAGCTCAAGTGCATAGCAATCACCTCCTGCCGTGGGGTTACTGATCTGGGCCTTGCATTCATTGCCAAGTGCTGTCCGAGCCTGAAGCAGCTGTCCCTCCGTAGGTGCTTCTACCTGTCAGATGCTGGCCTCAAAGCATTTGTTGAATCAGCGAGGGCACTCGAGAACCTGCAACTCGAAGAGTGCAACAGAATCACTCTTGCTGGTGTTCTTGGCGGCCTTCTCAATTGCAGCCAAAAGATGAAGACAATTGCCTTGGTGAAATGCTTGGGGATCAAGGACATCATCACTGCTTGGCCTGGACAACTTCCATCATGCTCATCACTTCGATCCCTGACCATTCGTGGCTGTCCAGGCTTCACAGATGCTAGCCTGGCTATGGTGGGTATGATTTGTCCGCAGTTGGAGCATATTGAACTGAGCAGCCTTGTTGGCGTCACTGATAACGGGATCCTTCCTCTGATTGAGAGTTCAGAGAAGGGATTGGCTAAAGTCAACCTCAATGATTGTGTGAATCTGACAGATGCAGCCATCACTGCTCTGGTGAAGGCGCATGGAGGGAGTCTCCAGCTCCTTAATCTCGATGGCTGTAGGAAGGTGACTGATAAGAGCCTCCTGGCCATTGCGGACAGCTGCTGTGTTCTCGATGAGCTTGATTTATCGAGGTGCATGATCAGCGACTATGGTATCGCAGTGCTGGCATCAGCGAGGCAGCTTGAACTGCGCATCCTTTCTTTGGCCGGTTGCTCTCAAGTCACTCAGAAGAGTGTGCCATTCTTGGGCAATATTGGGCAGTCCCTGGTCGGGTTGAATCTTCAGTACTGCAATATAATCAGTATCCATGGGATAGGATCACTGGAGGAGAAGCTCTGGTGGTGCGACATCCTTTCCTAGGTAGATAGCAGCAGTGAGGAAGGCGCTGGAGAAGTAATTCTTTTAGTAATTCATTGGGCCCATCAGATCTCTGGCGCCAGCAGTAGTAATGCAGTATTCGTCAAGGTTCGTGTCAGTTTGGTTTTTGGCTCAGTGTCATAGGCAGTGAGCTTTCATATTTTACCAGGAAGATTTGGATGTCTTACAGGGATCTTTGGCCATTCCCTCATTTTTCGGATTTCCCTTTTAATGGGGAGAGTCCGTTTTAGAGTTTTTGGCTACCACATGTGGGTTAGCTTTCCTCTATCTTGGCTTTGGTCCTTGTGGATTACAGCTATTTATATCTAGTCCTGGTTGCTTCTTTTTGTTTTTTCTTTCTGGAGGCCGGTCCTAATGTTTTTAGCTCCTTTTTACATTGTCCTTGGTTGTGTCGACTGAGGCAGCAACATGAGTGGCTGCTTTCTTGTGTTTCAGCCAGACCTGATCTTGCTATGTTTGGTCTTAAAGAAGCTGTGTCTTTTTCGGGGTCTTATGTAGTAGTGAGTGCTTCCAGGTTGTTGGTGGGTGAGTCATAGATTTGGAGTCTTTGTAATAGTACTAGTGTTCGAGTCTGTTGTGTTTGGTTGCTTTTGCACAGTTCTGTTTGGATGCCTGAGATTCATGGGGGTTTCAGTTAGTGGCTGCACATTTACTAGAAAGTGTGCCATCACAACCACAGTTTGGTTGTTTTTACTTATCCGTTTGCTGAGCCCCCTTTTTGCAGGCGGATGGCTGAGGACTGTAATCTTTGCAACCTTTTGATAATAAGCGATCCTGTGTTGTGTTTGACTGTGGCTTCCTGATTTGCAATCTGAGCGTAATTTCCTTTTTTTGCAATCTTCTGGTGAGTAACTGATTGTAATATAATTATCATGGTCTACTTCTACTTCCGGATTGCTTTGGTATATGTGACTGACCGTGTGCAATGCTTTCTCTCATCTTCCTGTCAATTCATGTCAAGTTTGCTAAGTGGTTTCATGTGAACCATGAGGGCCATTGCACTAATGAGAGATTTATTGCAATGCCCGTCACCAATCTGTGTGTTGTTGGGCTTTTCCGTAGCTGAGTTTCTCGCCCATTTTGCTTGTATGCTTCTGTCGATCTCTTTTTTCGATCATTGAGGGAGCATTTATGAAGTTGTGCTAGAGCTGCTTGTGAGGTAACGAGGTGCTGTCGTCAGACAAACTGAGAGTAAGACTGAAGAGCCCTAAAGGGACAGGAGAATGGATTAAGATGAGCATCTGCTCTTGCACTGCTTATGTAATAATAAAGCCTCTTATTTAGCTTGACTCTCATACAAACCAAACGTAACCCAAACTCCCGCTCTTAGGATTACAAGTAAAACATCTCCCTGTAGTGTGCGCTAGTGATCATTGCAACCTACGACGGCATCAACTAGTTAGACTGGCATGGGCTCATTTATCTGGTCATACATTAACTATACTGCATGGATTTGGTGTGGACAAGTAACATTTGCTGAAATCAGTCATGCATAGAAGCTAAAAATTTATTGGTCAAGGGCATTAGCTTTTTAGTTTTCCAAAATAGCCTAACCTGTAGCAAAGCAAAACATGTTCATATCAAGAACAAATCATCTTCAGACTTGAGCAGATATGAAGCCAAAGCCTGCCTTTCTGCACAAGGCGTTCAACTATTTGGACCTTCCATCAATCACTGGATCCAACTTCATCTTAAAAGGAACCTTATTTATACACTTAAAGCCTTTATTTTGCAACTTATATTCCACAACACCTTTTCGGATTAACTATCCACTCTACAAAAGACAATTAGATACAAAACCAAAGCCTAAGAGCTGGTGGCACATAATTACACAGCTTTGATGAGGGTTATTTAGATATGCCACAACTGAAGACATGTTGGTACTAGTGCAGAAAATAAAGGCAACAACAGAAGCTTGATTCCTTCCAAACTGGAAGCTCCCACCTCGGCTATGAGGTAAACCTGCAGCTAGCAAGTAGTAGTTCTAAGCAGGGTAGATTTTGCAGCTGCTTCTGCGGGCTTCCAGATGATATGCTCCAGCCTAGTGCATAAGTTCTTGTAGAACTGCACAAACATAAAATGTTGAATCTAATTAGCAAAATTATATTCACACTAAGTGAAAAGTGTCAAAAGTCTTAGTGTGAGAAGTGAGAACACATCACAAAACTTGTATATAGAATAAACACAACTGATTATCTTCTGGGCAGTTATATCGGAATCACTGAATACTTTTTCATAAAATACTGGGTTAGCTATAGCATGTTGTTCAACAATGAGAAAGCTCAAAAAGAATTCATATATTTAAATAGCCATGGATCAACCAAACACCAATTCAGTAGAAATCGGTGCCAACGTTCTTTCCAGTACAAAATCAGACAACAGAAGGGCTCAATGATGAAAGTGAAGGCCACTTAGCAGATAATCTCTTTCATTAGTTGCAGTAATATACTTGTATAACTAAAAGCATACAAGGAAAAGAAAAAAATCGAGTACCTCAATAAGAAGTTCACCGAAATGAAATCATCATTTATTTTCAGTCTAACACTTCAACTCACCATTTTAGAATTCTCATGCTATTTCTGAACTAACTGCGTCATCCACAGTTGCAAACCACTATAATTTCAGCTCAATCTCAACTAAATGCACTTGTTCAAGCTTGAGTCACCGCTGCTCCTGATAGCTCCTACACTAACGCTACGTTTGCAGAATAGTTGCTATGCCTATTGCAACAAAAATACTAACCTACTATGGGTAAAATTTCATACGTAGCCCTCTGGGAACATAATTTCATAGATATTCTCTGAAAGTTTCATATAGCATAATTGCCCTTAAGCTGGCATTAGAAAGAGCCATAAATTCATTGTTATTGATAAGATATATAAGAGAAGCCTTATAGCCTTCAAAGTAAATCCATGGGAGGTCATACGCTGATAAAGCCAGTTTTCCTTCAGGAATTGATTGCTAGTATTCCTGGTATCATATGACCATCATTATGTATGCTTTCAGCCTTTAATATATCAGAGTATGTTCAGAGGAGATCACCAGTCGCATCTGAGTCTTTTCCGAGCTTTAGTACTGCAAGATATGTTGGCTGAGGTGTTGCTTTTGAAGGTAAGATGAAGACTATGAAGTTTGATACACAGGTCTGGAAAATTGGTAGAAGAGGAGGTTGGCCAACAATGAAACCAAATAAACAAGCAATAGCGATGTGTATTTCATATTTGAAGGCTTTGCAAGTCCATATTCCATAAATTTTTGACTCTCTATTCGAAGAATTTTATACAAATTTCTTCCCTACAGGATAACTGATTCAGAAATATAGTATTAAGCTTCCTCTTCATGTGAAACTTTAAAAGGAAACCAAAAAGGTAGATTTTCTCCCGGCCAACTGATCTTATAGCTTTTATCTGATGCCTTTTCATTGATGTTAGTTGATAACCAGTGGCAAAAAATTGATAACTGTTTTAGAAACTTCTCGTCTTTGAGTTGTTCTCAAGACAAAACAGTACTGCTGTGTAGAAAATGAAGATTATTCAGTGCACACTAACCGGAGGCTTCATAAACCTTTATTTGCAACTAAAATTATATATAATGAGATTTGATCAAGCTAGATCTCTCAGATAGAAATAGAACTTACCCTGTGATATTCTAAAGTATCACCAGCAACCTTCCGGACATCAACCATGAAAAGAGAAGGTGCAACTTCAAAAACCTGGAAGTAATGACTTACGAGTAAAGGGAGATGCTGGCAGGAAATGAAGTTATTTCCCTATAATAGGTAAATGTTAGAGCAAATGATATAGACACATTGAATTACCTCCAGGACAACAGCAAATTGACCCATTTTATTTGAGGACACTCCTTCAAGCCTCATCTGCAGTGAAAAAGAGGTAAGTCAAAGGCCTAATTATAAATTTTAAGATAAAAGTCAAAGAGAAGATACCAGAAAAGGAACTTCTTTATGTTTGCGAAGTGTCCAATGATACTACAATAATTATGGTAGCCACTATCTAAAACCAGATCTTATTCTCTACACGGCTTTATGCTGATAGACCATATACTGATATACATATCCGTGCTGTCATCGTTTGCTTACCATCATCAGTTTTACAATATATTGGCCAGGTGATAGACAAACCGAAGAAGAGATAATTAACTATTACAGCTTAGTTTTAGCAGACTGAAATTCAGATACAGAGTTAATCTTCCAAGTCATAAAACTTATCATTATTAGATGCAATATTTGATTTAGGGCCAGTTTGGTGTTGAGGCTCATCTAATGCTAATAGGCAAAATAGTGTTGGGGTGAAAGCAAGGTTCGAAGTGCCGTGGCACGGGGGCGTGCCGCTCGCCGCCTGGCACGGTACGGTACCGGCACGCCCCCGTGCCGACACGTGGCACGCTTGCGTGCCGATGGATACGCATGACCTCCCAGTGGCACGCTCTGGCACGGCTTTTTTTTGTTTTTTTTGTTCCCAATAAGCTCTTATAATATTGTTTTGAACTGTTTAGTCAAAAAATTATGAATATTGACTATATATAGCTTACTACACTTACCAATTGACATACTGATAATTGTTTTTAATATATAAAGTACAACTATATCTCATAGAGAATAGAAATAACAATATAATAAATAAATTCTAAATAGAAATAACTATATCTCATAGAGAATAGAAATAACTATATCTCATAGAGAATAAAAATTATGAATATTGACTATATATAGCTTACTACACTCACCAATTAACATACTTGTTAGTTGTGACTCAAAATCAGAATCGCTTCGATATTATGATTCAGGTTCGCCGACTGCTTCGCGGTGCGACTTAAAAATTTTGTGGATGTCTGTGGTGGAAGCGAAGGGCTCGGGCCGCTAGGCCCGAGCCCGAAGCCCACCACTGACATCGGACGGGGGGGTGCGGGGGGCGGAGCCCCCCGCGGTACGGATCCGATCCGCTAAGGAAAAACCATAATTTCTCTTTTATTTGCCCTAGAGTGAGATCGAGCGATTGTACAGAACAGAACTCTTGTATTCCCTCTTTTCTACATAGTGACTAAAAAAAAAAAAAAAAAAAAAACACCTAACTATGCCTGTTTTAAAAAATACAGAAAAAAATCTAAAGAAAAAACAAAAAAAAAAAACAAAAAAAAAAAAAATGGAAAACGGGCCGTGCCGGCCGACACGGGCCGGCACGGCTCGCGATACCCCTCAGGGTATCGCTTCGTCTCGAGCGATACCCTGGGGTATCGCTCGAGACAGGGGGGGGTGCGAGACCCCCCCTGTACCGTGCCCCTCTTTGAGGGGCACGGTACGTGCCGCCCGTGCCGGCCCGGCACGGGCGGCACTTGATTCCTTGGGTGAAAGCATATAAAGATATGTTTTTCTGTTTTCTTGTGGGAATACAGAAAATATATCGTAACCGACTCATTGCGATATTACATACGGAAACAAATAAGGTATTTTTTCATCATATTTTCTCAACGCAAATAGCGCGATCTTTTCCCAATCCCAATCGGACACTACAAGAAAATTAACATTTAAGGACGCCTTTTTTATATTTAAAAATGCTTAGAAGCGTTTCAATGTAGTCTAGCGTTGCATTTGAAATTATGGGTTAAAACGTCGGCAAATGAAGAGTCGCCACGTATAAACCGACACTTATACCAAGCGTCGGTAAAATATATTCTGACGCTTTAAAGCGTGAGGATTTTTTAAAATCCTAATGCTTTTGAAGCCTCGGAAAATTAAAAATAATAGTAAAGATTATCATTTAATAAATTAGTTTGATACAATAGAAGGTTCATATGACGACGCTTTTTGAGGCATCGGTATTTGCTATATTGTAGGGACGCTTAGGGACGCTTCCCCCAAGCGTCATCTAAAGAGCATCCTTATATTGAGATTTTCTTATAGTGGGAGCCTTATCATAATTGAGAAACTCACCTTCAAGAAAACTAAGCCAAAAATAACCACAAGCAGATTTTCTGTCGAATTAAACTATCTTAAAAAGCAACTTACCTTGTAGTTTTGTGAATGGACCTTGAGACCCATCGACTCAGCAACAGCCTCAATCGTCGCTATAATGGTCTTCGCTGGTTGCCGTGAGACAAAACGGGTTTGACGTTTTACATAATCCTATCGAAATTAAATAAACCATACCAACGAAAAATAAGCACCAGGGCACATAGAGAAATAGAAAAAAGGGCAGGTGGCTGGGCTGCTAAACCCTTAGATGCAACAGTTCCAATCATTTGCTTACCATAAATTAACAAAAGCTTTAGTAGCAAGTTACAACTCCTATCATGCCCATGCAAGATACTAGAGCAATGATTAATATTAGCATATGTCTAGAAAGCATTGATTACAGAGACAAAGGTATCGTTGACACTTAAATATCATGAATTCTCATAAAGCTAAAATACATAATTACAGAGACAAAGGCATCATTCAAAATTAAAGAAAGAAATCTAGGGAGGCAGACAAGCCATTGTATTCTAACTGAATCATATATATATATATATATATATATAGACCTAGGCTACTATACTATTAATAGCACCAAGTCATTGGTGCTATTAGGTTTTTGACCCTTGGATGAAGAGAAGTACGATTAGGATGATAGTAGGCCCCTAGGGTTTAGTAGATGGTTGGAGAAATAGTATGATCTAATAGGTGGAAATGATCGAAGGGGTAGATCTAACAACGGAAAACTTGGAAGCACCAAGTGCTTGGTGCTATCGATAGAATAGCAGCCTGACTCTATATATATATATATATAAACCAACACTAGTAAGCCACTCAAAGAAAAAATTCCAGTGACGTTAACAACTTACTGTATTCTAATTTCTAAATCATATCTAATAGTTCTGTAGATACTTCTCTAATGTATGAAATAAAGACATCAGTTAACATAAAAAGGGCTTTACGCTCATTAAATTTAGAAGAACCAAATTGGACCAATATGGAACTACTGAACAGCTTTCCAATAATCGCATGCAATGCAATGAAAAGAATAGGGGGGGGGGGGGGGGGGGGGGGGGGGGGGCAACTCTATTGCTTGCTTCACTCATCAAAATCAACATGCCATGCTGCTACTGATGATTATCTGAAGATACTACTGATTACGCAGCCATTCAGTAGATAAAAAATGTACATGATAATTTTATGTAATGAGTTTGCAGATGGCTGTAATTTAACTAATAATGTTTGTTTCATAGCCTGACCAATATCTTTATCAGACTTTCTGCTAAGTTGAAATGATTGCCCTTCAACAAAACCAAACAGCCAACTATTTGAGGCATATGAAGAAACTCTGAGAGTCGCTGCTATTAGAGAGAGGATTTGCTGAATACTTAATGTGAAACATTTCAATATTAAACTTTCAGTCTCGCAATCAAACTAAACTGACAGAGGAGGTCTAGGAATTTCATTTTTAATTCTTTTATATAGGTTAAAGAGGAAAAGAGTTCGAAAAGAATGTCATTTTCATGAGAGCCATCAACCAAGTCAACAAACCTTACTTGACGATTTTTAAGATGAAGTACAATTTGACAAATCCCAAATCATTGGTGAAAAGTATATTGAATAAAAACAAAACTAAGATCCAAGGTTCATGGCTAGATAGTTATATTCTTCTATTTAGCCAAAGCAGAGGCCATTCTAGCATATAACCAAGATTTTTTTTTTCTCTCATATATATGCAATGCCATAAAAAGATCAAAATTTGTATATAAGAAGATAACTAAAATAATAAAAAAAAATTGAGAGATAAATGAAGTTCTCCCATGATCAATAAGTTTTATAGTACCTGTCGTCTGTCGAATAACGCTGACAGGTCTAACCCTTGAGAAAGGGTAATCATCTCAAAAGCATTCATCATAAGAGGGCCAACATCAGAATCAGCTACTTGCTCAGATACATATTGGTCCTAAAAAAGAAAAAGTAACATAGAATTTGAGTACAAGACAGGCTCTCTTGATGGTCTGACAGTGAAATAAAAGAGTAGAAACATCAATAGTCCTAACAAATCAGAAAAAGGTAGTCTGCTGACCTCAATGTCATTAAAAACAGCATGTACATCATCAAGATTAACTTCCTCATCTTCGCCACTTTTAACAGCTACATAATTTCTCTTGAACCATGTGTCATTTCTTATTCCTTCAATGTCAATACGCTGCAATAAGAGCTTTAAGGCGTGAAAAGACGGTTGCAATATTAAATATAGTACAACAGGTAGAGAAGTTATATTAAACAACAATTAACTCAAACAGCATAAAACACACTCATTACAATCTTAAATGCTTGGTGTCACTTTCTGCAGCACATGCAAGAATCAGTGTTATGCAATTTGCATTAGATAGCCATAAATCTGATAGCAATATTAATTTAATCATCTTGTTACTAGTAATTGCTTAGCAATTTTATGGAACTATTTTGACTTTGACATCTTTCTCATGTAATCAAATGACAATCATGACATGCCACTGGATTCATGAAACCAGTAAATAGCTTCTCATGAAACTAAGCTAACTTTAGATCATTGTTTTTTTTTTCAATATTACCATGATAGTTACTGAAGATCTCTTCACTTGAATCCATGCTATAAGGTCTTCAAGCAGCAAAACTTCCAATATAATATGAAATCGACAAATGCTGTGCTCTAGTTAATCGTGAGGGAAAAATATATTTTTTTCAGAATCTATAGATGATCAAGGTCGTTGAGAATTTGTTGCAACTATAGTTCGGAGGAACTTTGAATATCGCAAGCCCTGAATTATTAGTAATATCCAGAGTTAAGGTGCTTCATATTTTCTCCTCATTGTGATTTTTAAGGGAGGAGATAGTCCTTCATGCTTAGGATTTTTCTACATCACTATCCGGAAGTTTTGTTGTGTCACTTTACTACATTAAGGTCATTGCTCTTAGTGCCCTTCAGAAATTAAGTAGCGCATAAATAAAATACATGACATTTCCATGGCATGCTAAACAAATAAAACTAAAAAAAAAAAAAATACATTTGAGATAGTCATCTAAGTTCTTACACGGACGCTGTAACCAAAATCACACCACTTCCAATTTACAATTTTCCACGAAGCCACCAACACAATCCCAACACGACAAGTAGTAATTAGTAGAAGGAAATGTAAAAAGTAACGCACAACCATGCGGCATCAAGCACAAGACAAGTACAGATCATAAAACTAGAAGCAAAGATCAAACAGCATTAGTGAGGAGGAATTGGACAGAACCGTAAGAAGGGTGCCTATAGGTTTTCCCTTCTTAAGCCACTCGATTGATCAGAAAAATGTTAAAGAAACTCTGATTCAACCTCATAGGTAACACAAGTCCTAAAAAAGTAGTCATAGCTTGTTTACTTTCCTTCTTCCACTTCTCAAAAGTAGGTCAAGTTGACGAGGCGTAGAAAAGAGAAAAATTTGTCAAACTTAAGTGGGAATATTTGAGGCCAAAAAAATTATCCCTCCAAATGTTAATAGATCATCAACAATTCAATAAATGAGTGCTCCAAATACTCACAGTGCTTGGAGTAGGGTCAAGTATCCTCAGTATCAGTGACTTAGCTCCTGAAGAGAACCAGGATGGGAAGGAAAATTCTGCTGCATTAATCTGAAAATCAATTAATTATCTTAATATTACATCAAATGGAGATGGTAATGATCACTCTTGATAAGACAAACTAGAGCAAATCAGAAAAAAACATAGAGCTTACGGGTGTATTATGAAAAAGAACCTCAGGTAATAACAAGGCAAAATGATAGCATTGTGCCAGCACGACAACTTTAGTTTTATATACATTTCGAAAGATCACAGAGTACAAATGAATGTGAGCATACATGATCCGATGATATTAAATCTCACGAGAATGATTTAGGGCTTTTTGGCCAGCTTATCATGCTACTTTTGCACGAAGTTGAGCAAACAGGTCTGTGTGGTAAGCATTATCAGAATGCTTCAGCTCACCACAACTTGGCATGAAAGCACAAATTGCACTTTCTCAGCAAGTGTGAAATTGGCACTTCGTTTTGAAGTTATTCTGTGTGCATTACTCTGTGCACAATCGGGACAAAATAGGCCATTAGTTTGCTTTTGTGTGCTAAATAAGATTGACCATCCCATTCCCATTTCATTGCCAAGAATACTCCCTGTTTAGAATTTACTACGCCATAGACTATTATAAGTTATTGAAGCATACAAGTAACAAGCTTCTGCCAAAGGTTCAAAAAAGCACAGTAACAACATTTTAAATCCAATTTAAATCCTCATAAAAGTCCGTCTCTAATGTCAAAGTTTTGAAGAAAAAATATTGGGTTAATTGCACTAGTGGCCCCTAAACTTTTGCCAAAGTTTCACTTTGACCCCTATTCTTTGAAAGTGAAATTAACGCCCCCTGAACTTCTAATCAAGGAATTAAGTGCCGTGGCACGGGGGCGTGCCATTGTCCGCCTGGCACGGTACGGTACGGGCACGCTTCCGTGCCGACTCGTGGCGCACTTGCATGCCGATGGATACCAATGGCCTCCCAGTGGCACGCTCTAGCACGATTTTTTTTTTTTTTTTTTGTTCCCAATAAGCTCTTATAATATTGTTTTGAAATATTTAGCCGAATAATTATGAATATTGGCTACATATAGCTTACTATACTCACCAATTAACATACTGATATCTTTTTTTATATATAAAGTACAACTATATCTCATAGAGAATAAAAATAACAATATAATAATAAAATTCACAAGTATAATAATTATTTAAATTTAAATAAAAAATGACTAATTTTATATGTCTTTTAAAAAAGAGCTTTATAATTATGAAATATTCAAAAATTCTAAATAAAAACTTAAATTATAACATTTTTTACTTACCTAATAAGTAGATCTTCGATTTGCAATTTCTTTGTCTCTTTCTTAAGCGATGAAAAAAAAAATAAAAAAAAATTAAGAAGATATGTTGTGGGAGAAAGAAAGGAAAAGATAGGAAAAGAAAGAAAGAAAGAGAAAGAGAGAGTACAGAAAATTTGTTGCAGGAGCGGGAGCGAAAGCGGGTGCGGGAAGGGGAGGGAGGAAAAGAAAAAAAAAATATTCCTTTCCCATTCACGGGTGGAACAAAAAAAAAAAAAAAAAAAAAAAATCAAAAACTAATGTGGAAAAAGAAAAAAAAACAGAAAAGATGGTACGGTCAAATAGTAAAAGCATGTGTTTTTGAAAAAAAAAAAAAAAAAATCTCCTGCACGTCCGTCACGGTCCAGGCGATACCCAATAGGTATCGCCCTGTCTCAAGCGATATCCATTGGGTATCGCCGAGACTTTGTGGGGAGGGGGGGGAGGAGATACCCCCTCGTACCGTGCCCCTACGTACGTGCCGCCCAGTGCCGAGCACTGGCGGCACTTCATTCCTTGCTTCTAATAATGTGTCAAATTGGCCCACTCCATCATTTGATGCTAAGTTCATTTACAAAAAAACATGACACGTAGACACCGAGTTAGACAACGAGTCAACAATTTTTGACAAGAAACTTGGTGTCATAAGGTTTCTTTTACCTGAAAAGGATTATTTGCTGTTAAAATAAGCTTTATTTTGAAAATTTTAACAATCCATTTGGTTAAACAGTAAGTTCTAATCGTGTCTTCATTGCATACTTGGGTTCAAAAATCGCTTGCCAAGTATTCAAATCATTTTTTCCTCAGTAGATTCAACATCAAATGACAAAATGGGCCAATTTGGTGTGTGTATATATATATATATATATAGAGAGAGAGAGAGAGAGAGAGAGAAGAGAGAGAGAGAGAGAGAGAGAGAGAGCTAGGCTCCTATACTATAGTCTCATTTTCGATCTTAGGGTGTTCAAATCAACGATCCACTCCGTTAAAAATGGTCTAAGATATTTAAAGTATTTCGAAAAATATATATATATTTTTTCGACATATTTTACTTTATGATCAAACCATTTCAAAATTATTAATTTTCATTGGCTACTATGGCGAGTTTGTAGTTTAACGGTGTAGAAGAATCTAAATTTATACAAATTTTGATAAAGAATACTTTAAACTATTTAAATCAAGATTAGCATCCTTGATTTTGAATTCAAAAATCCTATCCTCAAATTTTATAGATTATTCAATTTTCACCGTTCATTTTGACATGATTTATTTATTAAGTAAACGATGTCGAAAAGAATTAAAATTTTATTCCTAAGAACCTCATAAACCCTATATCATATTTAACGGTGTGGATCGTTGATTTGAATACCCTAAGATCGAAAATAAGATTATAGTACCGAAGCTCCGGTATTATCAATAGTATAGGAGCATATATATATATATATATATATATATATATATATATATATATATATATATATATATATATATATATATATATATATATATATATATATATATATATATATATATATATATATATACATATATAATCTGGCCATGGTGCTTGTAAGTTTTTCACCGTTAGATCTATCCCTTTAATCAATTCCACCCTTTAGATCATGCTATTCCACCAACCACCCACTAAACCCTCGGGACCTACTATCATCCTAACCACCCATCTTTTCATCCAATGGTCGAAAACTTAAAAGCACCAATGACTTGGTGCTTTTAAAAGCATAGGAGCTCAATTCATATATATATATATATATATATATATATATATATATATATATATATATATATAGAGAGAGAGAGAGAGAGAGAGAGAGAGAGTAGAGCTTATATACTTTTAAAAGTACAAGTCCAACTATACTTGTGAATTTTTTACCATTGGATTTGTATTGAGATTTGTGTTATTGTAAAGTCAACTAAAGAAAGAGAAAGAGAAAGTGCAATAGCACAAATCTCAATGCAAATCCAATAGTAAAAAATTCACAAGCATAGTTGGGCTTGTGCTTTTGAAAATATATAAGCTCTACTCTATATATATATATATATATATATAGAACTAGACTGGAATACTTTCGATAGCACCAAGTCATTGGTGCTACCAATTTTTTAGCCCTTGGATTAAAGGATGTGCGGTTAGGAAGATAGTGGTCCCCTAGGGTTTAGTAGGTGGTTGGTTGAATAGTAAAAATTCTAGAGAACCACTATAATCCCAACCACACATCCTTTCATCCAAGGGCTGAAAACTTGATAGCACCAATTGCTTGGTGCTATCGATAGTATTCCAGCCGGACTATATATATATATATATATATATATATATATATATATATATATATATATATATATATATATATATATATATATATATATATATATATATATATATATATATAGAGAGAGAGAGAGAGAGAGAGAGAGAGAGAAAAGAGAGAGAGAGAGAGAGAGAGAGAGAGAGAGTTCGGCTACTATACTTGTAAAAGCACCAAGCAATTAGTGCTTGTAAGTTTTCTACCGTTAGATCTATCACTTTGATTAATTTCACCCATTAGATCATGCTATTCCACCAACCACCCACTAAATCCAAGGGACCCACTATCATCCTAACCACACATTTTTTCATCTAATGGTTAAAAACCTACAAGCACCAATGAGTTGGTATTTTTAAAAGCATAGGAGCTCAATTATACATATATATATAGAGAGAGTAGAGCTTATATACTTTCAAAAGCACAAGCCCAAATATGCTTGTGATTTTTTTACCATTAGATTTGCATTGAGATTCGTGTTATTGTACTTTCTCTTTCTATCTCTTTAGTTAACTTTACAATAGCACAAATCTCAATGCAAATCCTATGGTAAAAAATTCACAAGCATATTTTGGCTTGTGCTTTTCAAAGTATATAAGCTCTACTATATATATATATATATATATATATATATATATTCCATCTTTCTCGCTATGATCCGATTGTCTAACATTCTTGTATCTAAATAGTGAAAGAAATTGAATTGATGCTTGCTGGCTAGCGCGCTACTTCTTTATTTAAGTGAAAGAACGTTTCGAGACTTGTGGATTACCTATGAAAATTTCACTGAGATCAAAGACCACGATCTAAATGCTAGGCGCGGCCTCCTAGCTTTGCCCTCCCGAATCATGTCGATATCTTCCACCTTCCTGGATGCCTCCGCATCAGGAGTGACCACCACAGACGAAAGATAACCTTTACAACAAGTTTGTATCCCCTTCGCTTTCTCTTAACTGAAAAAGGTCAATTGGTCTTTGGCTTTCGATTCTTCTTTTGCCTAACGTCGATTAGTAATGGTAATCATTACGAAGAAAGAGGAAAATATCTTTGCTTTAGCTGCCGCTTTTTTTCAACACTGAGCCGAGAACCCTCTGTTCTTGCAGGTGGAAGCGTGATCCGGCCCGAAAAGGAAGAGATAAGAAAAGAAGGAATAGGTGGTATAGCTCAAAGGAATAGGTATAGCTCACATCTATAGTATAGTTCATTGAATGACTTAGATGAATATGTCCCCCTTCATCAATGAGAGACACTTGGAGCGAGACCAAGACGAGCCAGACGTGGAGTGGCGAAGGAGGTAGGGTTTGTCGGTCACACAGGGAAGGACTCGTATGAAAAGCGCAAGCGCCTACTTTTTTGCTTTTTTGAACTAAACAATCAAATATATATATATATATATAGTAGAGCTTATATACTTTGAAAAGCACAAGCCAAAATATGCTTGTGAATTTTTTACCATAGGATTTGCATTGAGATTTGTGCTATTGTACTTTTTCTTTCTCTTTCTTTAGTTGACTTTACAATAGCACAAATCTCAATGCAAATCTAATGGTAAAAAATTCACAAACATATTTTAGCTTGTGCTTTTAAAAGTATATAAGGTATATATATATATATATATATATATATATATATATATATATATATATAGAGAGAGAGAGAGAGAGAGAGAGAAAGTGAGAGAGTATGTCTCCCGTGCTTTCGAAAGTACGGAGGCCTCCGTGCTTGTAAGTTGTTTTCAACGATAGAACATCCGATTCGACGATATGCTCCGTTAAGTATGATCTACACTATTAGAACTATGCAGAAACTAAATTTCATAATTTTTCGACATCATTTACCAAGTGATCAAAGGGTCTCAAAAGTTACTATAATAATGGTCGATGTGACACGTTTGTAAGTTCAACGGTGTAGAATAATCCAAATTAGATGAAACTTTAATAGAAAATTCTACTTAATATCAATAGTAAGATAAATACTTCCGATTTTAAATTTGAGACCTTTATCACAATTTTTTATGAGGTTTTTATTTTCAGCCGTTCATTTTGAGGCTACTCGTTTACTAGCCAAACAAAGTCAAAAAATTATGAAATTTGGTTTCTAGATAATTCTAACATTGTAGATCATTTTTAACGGAACCGATCGCCGAATGGGATGTCTCATCATCGAAAATAACTTACAAGCACGAAGGTCTCCGTACTTTCGAAAGCGCAAAAGCCTAGCTTTATATATATATATATATATATATATATATATATAGAGAGAGAGAGAGAGAGAGAGAGAGAGAGAGAGAGAGAAGTATATGGTGCATTAAGTTCATTTTAAAAGAATAGGGCGCAGAGTGAAATTTTGATAAAAGTTCAAGGCTACCAATGCAATTAACGCAAAAAAATATTTAAAGGTACTAGGGACCTGCATGATACTAATTCATGAAACTTACAAAAAAACTGGACTTGAAAAAAGAAGAGTCAAAATACCTTTCTATACAGTGCTGGAAGATCAGCATCATTGAATGGAAGAAATCCAGCCATTAAAACATACAGTATAACTCCACATGACCATACATCTGCTGCAGCTCCATCATAACCCTGTTTGTTGAGTACCTACAGAAGTCTCTTGTTATAAGAATTCATAATACAAGGGAAAGAGTGATCTTTACTTTGCAGGGTAGTTTATCTATACGGTCACACTTTCAATCAAACACAAGTTAAAGAGTGAAAGTTTAACAAGAAATGGATGAATATCCAGCCTACATGCAGATTCTGTAATAATCTGACTGTTTGTTTCCCTAAGTAGAACCATAGCAATATGCCAATATCAAGTGACAAAACAGAAAAAAGTACTTAAGAACATAATCCTATATTTCACGACAAATAAACCTTGTTGAGATGATTGTAGAAAATTTTCTCTTGAGTAGAATAAGGTGATTGAGTTCATCAAAGCCAAGGAGTCTTGAATACATAAGAACAGGAAGGCATGATAAATAAGGATAATCTGAAAAGCATAGTTAGAACAAGTAGTCTTGAATACAAAAGGTAAAGGTAGACTAGAAGCAGCATAATGACAAAAATATCTTAACAAAGTTTAAGAGTCATGCTACATGCTTTAATGGGTCTATGAAACCCTGGTGAAGATCAGAGACCAAATGTTACAATGGCCAGAGGAGACCATGGATAATATGAGAAGTCAAAATGAGAGCAGCAAAACATGAGAGCTGAATCTTATTTAACAAAACAGATGGAAAGGATGGTTGAATAAATTGAACAAGACATTTTCATCATAAAAAGGTAACATGCTCAGCATAATTCCATCACAGAATGACATAGATGATAATATCCAGCAAAAAGTAAACTACCTCAGGAGCAACATAATTAGGGGTCCCACAAGTTGTATGAAGAAGGCCCACTCCCTGGAACCAAAACAGCCGGCATGCAGCACCAAACCAATAACACAAGTAACATGAGCTGCTTCACAATAAAGAGAATCAGCTTACCTGCTGGGTCAATGCACTAAGGCCAAAATCAGAAACTTTTAAGTTTCCCCGTGAATCAAGAAGAAGATTTTCAGGCTACACAAGTGAGGAATTATGCAGAGTTTAAATCGGCAGTTCTTGAAGAGGATAATACAAACAGAGCATAAAATGTAACAGACCTTCAAATCTCTATGAAAGACACCCTTACTATGGCAATAATCAATTGCATCAATAAGTTGGTGAAAGTACCGCCTAGCTTCACTCTCATGAAGCTTTCCTTGGTGAACCTGCAGATGATTAACAGACAATGAAGATAGACAGGCAGAAATATACGTGTAAAAAAAACATGTGGCCATGAATTATTCTACAAATCCCAATGAGATTAAAAAGCAAGTATTTTTTGTTATACAGTGTGTTGAAGTAACAAAGAAATAATGTAGATCTTCCCAAGGTTATAACATAATGAAACTTCTACCAAGAAAAATTGCAGCAGTGTTTGATGCGACAATGCGTAACATGAAAACACATGCATCAACTGCCAAGCTCCTAAATAATTAGTAGATGATCAGAGATCTTACGATTTTATCAAACAGTTCACCTCCATTAACAAGTTCCAAGATGATATATATCTTCGTCCTGCCAGCCAAAACCTAAAAAATTGATTGAATTCCAGAATTAAAAACAAAAAAGGGAAACAGTTAAAAATATAAAACTGACATCCTAGAATATCTTGAATTGCCTAGTGCACAAGTTACAAGAGTTACAACAATTAGATTGGCCGCAATAAATTTTTGTAAACTAGTGCACACCTCATGTAGTCTTACAATGTTAGGGTGTCTGACAATCTTCATTATAGATATTTCTCTTTTTATCTGCAAACAGAACAAGACATAAGCAGTTCATCTAGGGGAAAAAAAGTACACACCGATTACTGAAACACAAACCTTATCTACAACGAACACCAAACATCAAACAAATTGCTGATGAAGATTGCAGATGGCAACCAGGCATAGATTAGTGAAACTACAAGGCATAATCTGAATGTGACTAGCAAAAGAAGCATTGACAACATCTTTTGAGTACATCGCAAAGAACTAGTGTCGTAGTAGTATTATTAAATGGTTTGCAACAAATAGTCCAGGGATATATGATAAAGTCGTCATGTTCAGTTGTGTAGAAGATTCTGGGATAGCAAGCTTATAAAGCAAAACACCTGTTTAACAAACACCTGTTTATTACGGTATTTACAGCCTCGTGGCTTAATAAATACCGTAATAATTACCATGACATGAGACCCGTCTCCACAGACGTCTAACTAACGCAGGATGAAATGATGTTCTCATGATAAGTTGCCTAACTGAAGGTAGTATGAAGCGCGACGAATGTATTATGTTCACATGTCATAGTGTTTCTAATTGATGAAGAACCTAAAATTCTGAGAGCTCTGGCGGTTACTTGTGTATGGCTCTAATCAGAACTCACGAGAGAGGAGGGAAAGGAAGAGGCGAAAAGAAGGGGAGGAAAGAGCTCACCTGATGGACCATCTTGTGCTTGAGGATGGTAGACTTGACGAGGACCTTCATGGCGACGCTCTCCCGGGTCTCCGTGTTGACGGCGAACTTGACCTTGGCGAAGGTGCCCTGCCCGATGGTCCTCCCGACCTCATACTTTCCTACTATTCTCATCCCCATCGCTCATTGGCTGGCGTCTTATCCGATCCCAGCCTCGCTCCTTATCCCCGCCCTCCGCCACGGATCTGATCTACCTACCTGAAGACAAGATCATCAAATTAAAGAAGAAGAAGAAGAAGAAGAAGAAGAAGAAGAAGAAGAAGAAGAAGAAGAAGAAGAAGAGGAAGACGAAGAAGAAGAAGAAGAAGAAGAAGGTAGGCAAGATGCAGGAAAGAATAAGAGAGAGAGAGAGAGAGAGAGGCCAAAATAAGCACAGGAAGAAGGTAGGTTAGTAATTAAGATGGAGCAAAAAGAGAAGACCCCGTCCAGGACGAGATAATTATTACTTTTTATCCTGTCCATTTCAAAATTTCTGAATCGGACGAAAGAAGAAGAAGAAGAAGAGGTAGAGGAAGAGGAGGATGAGAGGGGCGAGAGTAGGTACCCAGTATTAGGGATGGGTGGGATGAGGGCGGAAGCGGAGGGGGAGGGGGAGGCGATAGATCGAAAACTCAAATAGCAGCGGACATGCACCGTCAGGGAAGGAGTAAAAGGAGTCAAGGAGAAGCAGATGGCTTGTTAATACTTGATACTTGCAGGTTGGCGTGGGATTCCTTTCCCTTCGATTGCATGGGTGAGACATACAAACAGCAGATCAACACCATTTCGCACCAATTTTTTTTTTTTTTGAGCAATACTATGAGCTTGTTTGGTCTAGATTCTAAAAAAATAATTTATGTAGAATTGATTTTGGTTTGGAGAATTGATTCTGATCAAAAACTGTAGTGTGTTTGGCTTAGTTTAGATGAAAAGTGATTTTTCTAATATGATTTTTTTAAGTTGCTTGGTTCAAATTTTTCTTTATTTGTAAATAATAATTTTTTTTCTAAATTTTATTTTAAAATAATTTAAATTTTGAATTTAAATTTAAATTTTAAATTTTAAATTTCAAAAAATAATTTAAAATTTGATATTTTAATTTAAAATATAAATTTGAAATTTAAAAATTTAAATTTTAAATTTTTAAATCAAAATTAAAATTTTTAATTTCAAATTTAAAAATTAAATTTGAAATTTAAAATTCAGAATTTAAATTTAATAATTAAATTTGAAATTTAATCATAAATTTGAAATTTAAAATTTAAAATTATAAAATTTAAGATTTGAAATTTAAAATTTAAAATTGAAATTAAATAGCTAAATTTAAAATTTAAAATTTAAAATTTTAAAAATTAAATTTAAAATTAAAAATTAAATTTAACTTTCAATTTTAAATCTAAAATCAAAATAAAATTTAAAATTTGAATCCAAAATCAGAATCAGTTTTCAAGAAGCATGTTTTAACTACTTCTGATTTTGACCCTCGAAAATTAAAAAACTGATTCTAAAAATCAAAATCAGATTTTGAAAATTTAATTGCCAAATGCTCTATTGACTTGAAAATCATTTTTAGCCACAAAATTATTTTTCAAAAGCTAGGCCAAATAATCCCTATGGGTCCGTTTGTTTTCAGAACGGGAACGGGAATAGCGGGGATATCCCCCTTATTCTCCCAAACGCATCTGAACTGTCTGGTATTGCTTATCCCAGAACAAGGAGAATAGCTGGTATAACAATTCCCATCCTATTATTTTACTATAAAAATTTTTACCATATTACCCTTCTTATCTACTTTATCTCATCCCAACATATTATTTTAATAAAAATTCTCTCCTCACTCTCTCTCCTCTTCCCTCCTTTCTCTCTTCCCAATACACTCTCATCATCACAAATCCCTCTCTCCTATCTCTCTTTTCCTTCATCCCACCTCCTTTCTCTCTTCCCAATACACTCTCATCATCACAAATTAATATTATAAAATTTTAAATTTATTATTTAAAATAAATATTATAAAATTTATTATTTAAAATAAATATTATAAAATTTTAAATCTTAAAATTAAAATATTGAAATTTTATATTTTAAATTTTAATTTTAATTTGAAAAAATAAAATATTAAATTAAATATTATTTTTAAATAATATAATTTAATTATGATTATAATTTTATTTCTATTTTTTAAACCATTAATCCATTAATTAAAACGAAATAATTACATTTTAACAACTTTTATCACATTTTTTTAAACCATTAATCCATTAATTTTAATTTGAAAAAATGTTGAAATTTTATTTTTTAAATTTAAAATTTAAGTTGAAAAAATTATTTATTAAATTAAATGTATTATTTTTAAATAATATATTTTAATTACGATTATAATTTTACTTATATTTTTTAAAACTATTAATCCATTAATTGAAACGAGAATAATGAGTTTACAATATTTTAATGACATAATAAAGCTCGTGCGTGAAAATTTACAAATATTTAGCAAATATATAAATTTTACGAAATTTTAAAAAAAAATCGCTTAAAAATTAATTATTTATAAATAATATTATAAAATTATAAATCTTCAAATTAAAATGTTGAAATTTTATATTTTAAATTTAAATTTTAAGTTGAGAAAATTAAATATTAAATTAAATGTATTATTTTTAAATTATATATTTAAATTACGATTATAATTTTACTTATATTTTTTAAAATTATTAATCCATTAATTAAAACGAGAAAAAGGAGTTTACAATATTTTAATGACATAATAAAGCTCGTGGGTGAAAATTTACAAATATTTAACAAATATATAAATTTTGCGAGATTTTAAAAATATTTCACTTAAAAATTAATTATTTAAAATTAATATTATAAAATTGTAAATCTTCAAATTAAAATGTTGAAATTTTATATTTTAAATTTAAATTTTAAGTTGGAAAAATTAAATATTAAATTAAATGTATTATTTTTAAATTAGATATTTTAATTACGATTATAATTTTACTTTTATTATTTTAAAATATTAATCCATTAATTAAAACGAACTAATCAATTTTTAACAACTTTTATCACATAATAACTCTTGGGGGCAAAAAGGTAATTTACCCATCTTATCCTCTTTATCCCTCCTATTCCACATTATTAAACCAAACACGAATTCCCTTATCCCTGGAACCATTCCAAACGAGTTTAAGCTCTAGTTCCGTACTTTATCCTTATCCCCATAATAGCCAATTCCAGCCTATCCCGATTCCAAACGCAGCCTATATGTACATCACAAAGAGGTGTACATCTCACACCTCCACCTATCTAAAGGTGGGGTACGATGAGAACAAAATTTAAATTTATATATATTTATTATTTCAATTTATTTTATATTATTTTTTACAGTATATATATATTTTTTATTATATTCATATTTGAAAATATCTAATTCAAATTGAACATTAAATTATTCGTGCCATCTGTTTGCCGCTGAACCAATTGAGATAAAAGATTAATATTAAAAATATTGAACACTTAAAATATTATAGTAGATTAGACTAAAAATTTTAAACAATATATTTATTTTTATAAAAATAAAAAATTATTGAACTTTTTTGTAGCGCATCCTTACTATTCTTAATTTCTTTATTCCCTTAATTAGATTATCTAAAATGCTCTTTGATGATTCTTCTAAAATGGTGTTATCTCTATTACTGAACCTAAAACTTTTTAGATTATTCGAGAAAATTAAATTTCACTGAAAATTTAGAAAACTCAGTTGCCTACCCGTTGAACTTTATGAAACCTATAAAAAATATCTTATTGTCAAAGGTATGCTCTAGAAAATGCCTACATTACAGATAATGAAGGTATTACTAGATTTATCATTACTAATTTTAACTATGTTAGAATGGTAGAGACAATATTTTTATAAACGGTCAAATTCGCCAATTTCAAAATTTTATTCAAGAGATTTACAAAAATGTTTCAAATTTAGATATATATCAAGCTACCTGTCTATTGGACAAATTATCTCATTCTTGATCCAGATTTGCCTGTAAACTTAAATGAACCTAGGGAACTGCTAAAATTAGATTTGTACTCTCTTCAATTAGAATAGAAGACCAATATCGACTTAGAGAGATTGAATCGAACCCCATTAGACATGATTGATGCTATGATTTTAAGTTCAGGTGTATCTCAGAACTAATGAGGAAAGGTTTTTTTATAAGCTTGATATATTTGGGTATTCTGATTGTTCACATCTTCCTATTTCTTTTGATCCTAGTAATCCTAGTATGATTAATTAGATTGCTTTAGAGAGAGTATTTCGTTAATTTAAAAATACTCATCCTTATGATCTCAAATTTGTTGGCTATTCTGCTGTAATTGGGAGATACAACGATGCCAATTGGATTTCTTATTCATCGGACATCAAATCCATTTCTGGTTATATTTTTATTCTTGATTTTAGTACAATTTCTTGGCAATCTACCAAACAGACTATAATAGCTAGAAGCACTATGAAGACTGAGTTGATTGCCCTTAATTATACTTATCTTAAAACCGAATAACTCAAGAATCTATTACCATCTATTTTTTTGATTTTCACTCTTATTCTAACTATTTCTATTCAGTGTGATTATTTTTTTGATTTTCACTCTTATTCTAACTATTTCTATTCAGTGTGATTCTCGAGCTGTAATTAATTTTTGTGAAATAAAATTGATGAATTTCAAAGCTAATAAACATATTAAATTAAGACAAAAATTTCTTAAATAACTAATTTTTTATAATATTATTTTTTAAAATTTTATCATATCTGAGCAAAAAATTATAGATTTTTTAAAAATAAGTCTAAATAGGACTAAAATCTTGAAGTCATGCAGGGAGATAGAGCTATGCTCATAAAGAACATTCTTGCAGTGGAAATCCAACATTGTGATAGAAGAATGTAACACCTGTAGTAGTAACATGAGGATTAGTATCTGTGGAGGTGAGAAGAAGGGAAGCGATGGGCAACTAGAGGTAAGGGTTACTTAGCTTCGGAGGTGAAGGGTATCCCGTAGTCGCTTGCCGTTACGAGCCCTACACCCAAAGAGAGGTCGGCACCAGAGGAGGAGCGTCGTAAGGGGAATAGCAGGTTCGGAAGTTTTGAGTAGGAGAAGAGATGAGGTAGCTGTATTCCGTGGGTGGATAAGGAGGCTGCGTAGGGCACCCAACTCGAGGAAGGGCAACTGAAGAGAAGGCTCCAGAAGCACATCCTGAAGAAGCCAAGTAGAGGGGTAACCGACCCAGGTACACATTGCAAGGGTGGCAAGGGCCCAATTAGATCCACCTCTTCTCGGCCCAACCGACAAGGAGAACTAACAACCAACGAGCCCAACTAACCCAATTATCCCATTTAAACAGCTTATCCTACAACTGCTCACAACCAACTCTGTAACTGCATTCCACTACAATTTAGATTACTACAGATAGTTGAAGTGTAATTGAGGAAAACATGTTGAGTTTAATTCAAATCATATTTTTCTTCTTCCTCTTCTTCCTCCTCTTCTCCTTCTACATTTTCATCAAATAACCATTCCGTCATTGAGATACTTTCCCTCATCCATCCCAACTCAGGCCTTCACTGCTGTGAAGGTAACCTACGACGGAGCCCGAATCATCATCGGCGCCATCACCTCAGCGTCGAGCTCATCATCGTGTGTTGCGCCTCCGATCTGAGCCCTTGCCCGAGAATCATCACCGAAGCCATCCAATACTCGAGGTTGATTCCCCGAGTAGGTTGCATCTCCGATCCGGGTGTTACAGAGAACTCTTGAAAAATGTTTAATGTAGTAAAAATAAGCTGTCAAGTTTGCCAATAAGCATTTTTTACAGTTTTATAGAGAAGCTTTATATCACGGACTTAAGAGAAATTGCTTACAAGCTCGCGCGGCGTTCTCCTTCCTTCACGAAGTGAGCAAGCCTATACTTCCACTTGTGAACATGGACATACTCGCCCTAAGTTAAAATGCAAGAATGAGAGAGTTTGAAGAAGGATTGTATTTCTGGAATAGCAGAAAGTACAAGTTATTTCTTATCTTAGGGAGTGGAGGTCATAACCTTATATAGACCACTCGCCGCCCATAAGCCTAATGAAAATATGTCAAGTGGCACAAAAGTACAAGCCAAAATGGGAGGTTATAAGCTCCCAAAAGTCCTACATTTATTACCCTACCTAGAAATTTGAAGTCCAAGACTCTTTGGCATCCGGGTCCGACGTCTTGAGATTCGGAAAGAAGCTTCTAGATGGATGTAGCAAAACCTCACGAAGTGATTCCCCTTTGAAGTTTGGTAGATTTGAAAAGAGAAATCAGCAGAAAAAGTTAAGTTCCTGACATTTAGCTCCAATCCCATCCCTATAATGAGTAGTGCTCTGTGTAATGGTTGAGATTGAGTTTATAACTTTTAATAGGATCCAATGTAGTAATTTTCGCGAGATGTGACTCTATACACATTCCTTTATGAGACCATCTATACGAGAGTATTCGTATATGACTGCGACTATGAGAGGTTGGCTATCGATAGAAATTCTTATAAAAAATTAAGATATTGTGCATCGCCATAAATGCACAGACTCGCGACGAAAAAATTTATACTATGTGTGTGGTAGTTGAAATCATGGTAAAAAAAACGTAGTTCAAGATTTGGTTCACTTTGATTCCTTCTGGTAAAAGTTGCTTATACTAAGTAGGGTTAAGTCTTTTAAAGACTTCTCGCCTATTATATAGTATAAAAACCCAGTATATTTTAATTTTAATTTTGATCTTAATTTTTACTTTTTAAGATTTTGAATTTTGAATTTTGTGGGGATTGTTGGAATAAAATTCAGAATCCTCCTTTATTATTATTATTATTTATTTATTTATTTTATTATTATTATTATTATTATTTATTTATTTTATTATTATTATTATTATTTATTTATTTATTTATTTATTTATTTATTTATTTATTATTTCTTTTTTGGCGCAAAAGAAAACCAACGGAAAAAAAACTGGTGTTTTTTTTTTCGTTCCGGTTCTTGGTCGACGTTGCTCAACGTTCCATTCCCAGCGTTCGTCTCCTTCCTTATAAATATAGAGAATGGTGAAGAATATAACACTTGAATTAAAATCTTGCTTCATGTTTTTTTCTTAATTCTCTTTTTATTTATGCTGGATGGTGAAAATTCTCTTTTTATTTATACTGAATGTTGAAAGAATCTTCGTCAACCTCCTTCATAATCGTGCTCGTAGGAGAATTTCGGTCGTAGTGGTGGTGTTCTCAATTAATCCCGCATATAAATACGAGAATACACTTTGGCAGTGCTACGCACGCTTTCCGATCAATCAAATATTTTAAATTATTTATGTTTATATGTAAGTTCAATTTATATTTTATCACTAAATTAGTTAGATATATAATCACAATCAAATTTAGTATATTTTTTTTTCTAACAGTTTATTCACAAGCATTCAGGTTAACATACTCTGCAGGCCTTCCACGGGCCAAATGTTGACAACTTGACATAACCAAACAACATCCTAAGTCTTACTACTGTGCACAATGCACCCCTTTAATAAAAATCCATAACACCGCTTTTGATTTGTTCTTTCTAATAAGGCATACGAATCAAAATTCTTCAGCGCAGAATGGTGCTTGCGGATGCATCTCTTGTATCTGGACTTACATCTCAATCTGTAATGCACCTAGTGTTGACCAAACTTCAAAGCAGCAATTATCAATGATGGGGGGGCACATTGTCAGTTTCAAAGTTGTGATGTTACATTTGCACAAAAAGCTTGGCGGAAAGAGCAACAGGTGAATTTTGGAAGATGAAAAACATGATAAGGAAAAAAATTTGGTAAGAGAACTTGGAACAATTTGACTTATAGAGTGATTGGAAGTATACCTAAAATTAACTTGGCAGTAGAATCTTGCATTTAAGATACCCTCAACAGTCTGGCTTCATTTTACAAGGGAAAAAAAAAGAAGATCAACATATATAAGTGATACATAATAAGTCCAGCTATTCGGAAAGACAACATTCAAAATTTCAGCATAAGATACCAAAGTCAAACTAACACCCCTCTCTACACTTTAAGGCAGCATGGAAGAATACCACATATTAAGCTAATTCAGCAACAGGTTCTTGCACTATGGGAATAAGTCCAGCTATTCGGATAGACAACATACAAAATTTCAGCATAAGATACCAGAGTCAAAGTAACACACCTCTCTACACTTAAGGCAGCTTGGAAGAATACCACATATTAAGCTAATTCAGCAACAGGTTCTTGCATTATGGGCCTCTCTTCCGTAACCTGGGGCTCATTTGGACTTGCTTTGAACTGTATTTCTTCTTCGACAGGTATTGTGTTTGATGAGGGATTCTCTAGCTGTTGCATGCGAAGTGGGCTTTTGCCCGCAGCATCAACCAAATCTGTCTTCTCAGAGGGCAATATGGGAAGCAGTCTGCGCTGATGCTTCTTGGAGTGAACAATGGAATCTTTTGTAAGGCTATTTTGGGAGTTTTTGTTA
Organism: Tillandsia leiboldiana; assembly: GCA_029204045.2. NCBI lineage: Eukaryota > Viridiplantae > Streptophyta > Magnoliopsida > Poales > Bromeliaceae > Tillandsia > Tillandsia leiboldiana. The sequence continues at coordinate 78,613 of CM055074.1, read as the reverse complement.
TCGAGAATCCGGCATGTTGGATGGCGGTTAATACTATTTACTTCAACATCTTGTGCTGAAGAGCCCTTATGACGTCCAAGCTTCGGCGACTTTGCTCTCGTTGGAGGTATCTGCCATGATAACAGTTTCAGATGCTAGTTAGTCCATTATTTGCCTTGAAAGTAGGGATATACCAAGTTTCTTCCAATTTATAAAGTTGAGAACCATTAGTTTTAGTAGAACAATTGAATGGTGTATAGACACTATCACTTCTGCATGGATCTGTAATAAAACTGGAACAGGTGCAAAACTGTACTGATCTAACCATAAAGGAGAAAATTTTGTCAGTCAAATAAAGTATTCATGCTGGATCCTGACAGTTGCATATGACAATTGTCAAATAGACAGTGGTAAAAATACTGTGCGTCACCTCTATTCTTTATAAGGAAGAGCATCTGAGATCTCGGAAATATTACAAGAAGTTTGAAATTTTACTTGTCCATGGTCACCAACTATCTATACCACTTGTCCCCACAAAGAATTCTAAACTAGATAACCTTCTGCCCTTCCCCTCCAAATGCTTATATTTGCCAGATACTAAAAGTAGATACAATTCATGAATGTTGTACTAATGAAAGAGTCTAGCTTTAGTCCTCATGAGCATAAGCCTACTCAATATTCAACATCATAATTTAACATCAAGGGAGCATAGTAATGAAGAGAAAATAAATAATATAGCCAACAAAATCTTTTGCTGTTTAAAAGACGTGCTGACTAGTTCAGGTAAGAGGAGGATATCGCCTGAAGTTGAGATGATGAATATAGATTCAGACAGAAATCATACTAATATAGTTTATACATATATTTTATTGCCCAAAGTTCATGCATATATTTATGATTAGGAGTTCCATAAAGCTTTAATATTAGACATTGAACTGAAAGTTGGTGGTATTTAAATGTTGTAGTCATTAGACTGAAATCTAACAACTTCAATGAAACCAATTTCTAGCCTGTTTGGTCTGCCTTCGCTGTTAAGTTGCCTAATCGCACTGCACTGCAGTAGCAAATAGCAAAGGAGATGTCTTGTGGAATATGATATACATGATTGCCCGCTACCACCGCATCTTATGTATCAGTGCCAAATGGGCTACATGAGCTGGAAGCACTTTGCATGGATATAAAAGCTAAAACAAAAAGGCCGGAACGCCCAGAAACCAATGTGCAGTGGGGTAACCCAACCAATATAATAATTTTAGTTTGGCTGGTCTCAAGCTTCAACTGCTAAAATTGGAATATTGGAATTTTAATTCAGTTCAACTTTCAACGAAAAATATCTAGACCAACAAATAGCACTCCCCTAAAGCTGAACAGTAGTGTTTAAGAGGCATGTCTGTGATCTTACCACAGAATAGTAATCTTACAGACAAAAGGTTTTTTTTTTTTTGGTTGTTGTAATAATATAGCAACATCATATGAAGTTAAAAGCAACTAGGAATTCAACCATTGGCATGTCCAACTAGGTATTTAGTTTGCTAACAATAAAAAAACAAAAATATATATGTTGTAGAGACAGAATGAAGCCATTTCATCATCACATTTGGATAGCCTCTACTTCAGATGAGAAATCATACTATGATTGCATTTACAGATTACTACAAATTGGGATGCAATGGACATGCAATATATTACACATTAGTAATGATTAACATAACTACCTTCTTGAACTCAACTTTGGGGGGCGCAGGCTCCTGATAAAAACTAGGCATTGGTGTTGCTTTGAAGGCCAAACTCTTTCTGAACGACTTCAATTCAGCTTCTTGAGTCTCCTATAGGAACAATAAGTAGCACCTGAGAGTTTCCTCATATGACGTCATAGCAGAAAAGACTAGTTGACGTATAATATACAGCAATAACCTTAGTTTTCGCCTGTAAGGTACTTTGTTCCAATTCTTTTGCATGAATCTTCTCCTCAAGCTTCGAGTAAAACTAGTTGACCAAACGATCATAGAATTCACAGCTTTTTATAGTTGAAGGCAGTCAAAAAACTAATCCTCACAACAGATCAGGCTTACCTCTTTTCTTTTTTCGGCTCTCTCCTCACACTTAAAAGTAAAGCCATAAGATGGAGAAGAGCCCATTTGTCGAGCTTTTGAAATTGCATAAGTTGGGCTTCTGGTAATAAAACCACGTAAGGAAAAAACTTCTTTACTGAAAAAAAATAAAAAAATAAAGTGAATTCAGCAAGCAAACTGCTTGATGAGTGCTTTTAGTTGCATAAGGATACGAGGTGTTGCGGGAATGCTCTTCAACTTTGATTGAAGTGTGCTGTTTTAAGGGCTTCATATTTTTCCTCTTTTCACTGCATTTGTGCAAAAGGATATAATGATACAAAAAAAGGTTGTTGAATAAATGAGAATACTAACACACGAGATATTAGCAAATGCAACATCAATTACTGCTACGAGACCCTACAAAAGCTCTTTCATGTGGTTATACATAGACTTATAGTAGGAAGAGCAGTATATCACATGGAGTGTATTGACAGAACACCAAGCAAGTCAAGACCATGGAGCATAGTCATACATTGGATCCTCAAGCATTGACGTATAGGCAGCAGATGGACCAACTCTAATATTTCCAGATTGCTGTTCAGACCAGAGATAAGAAGACGAGCTTATCAAATCTAATGAAATCAAATAGGAAGGGAAACCATTTGAAGTGGCAAGTAAATATTATGCAGGAAATTACACTTGGAACTGCAAAGTTGCATGCAGTAGATGCAGCTTACCTCCTTACCAGCTTCCATAGCATTGATAGTGTGTCTACCATTGATTGTATCCTGATTTGTCACCTGTGCAAGTTGCTTATGGCGAGAAGATGACTTAACTGAACCGTTCAGAACAACAGGACCTTTCTCTGCCTGAGTTCTGTCCCCATTCTTTTTACCAGAAGTTGGAACAGTAGTTTTCGAGTATGGCAGACTTCCATTCCCAGATGAATTTTTTTTGCTCTTCCATTGAGATTTTGCAGTCTTAGAATGATCACTTTGGTCGTCCTAAAGAGAGGAAGTACCAAGTGACATAGGTGCAAAGATAAGTCAAAGTCTGAAGCAAAATTCACGAACTTAAGAAATGTTACAACCAAAAGTTCAAAATGATGTGCGAGAGGAAACAAACTTAAATGAGATAGACCTGACATATATAACAAACTAGTAGGAAGATGAATTACTGTGATCAAGAGAAGTAGATGGAGTTTGTGGCGGACACATAGGTCATGTCACTATAATCATTATAAACTATAATTAATTTAAATAGACAATATCTTTGCAATAAATGCGTGTATCAAATAAACCGACCTGACAAAATGGCTCCCTCATGCTTTCTGAGTGAGAGATGGTTACAAGTTTGTCCTCTTCAGAGGAGTTGATCAGTTCAACTTCTCTCAGCTGACTGGTAGATCCTGATATGCCGTCAGATTGCTCATCATATGTGATGGACCCATGCCCTTCACGTGGTGATATTATGGTCTCAATGTCAGAAGATGGATACGGCCCATAGGCCCCATTCTTAAGATTCATTGTACTTGCGGTATTGGTAATAACACTGATGGCATCCATCCCACTATTTTTTGTCAGCAGTTTGTAGGAGCAGTTCTACCTTTCCTTCGTTTGGCAATGATGTCGGTCGATATCTTCCTTACAGGCTAAGACTCCTCATTTTCTTCATCAAAGTTCTACGAATACTGCAAAACAATTTATAGGAGTATATATTAATTTCTTATTCGGTAAGAAATAAAGATGATGATGAGAGACAGGGCAAATAAAGCATAAATACTAATGCAACCTTTGATTCGACAACAGGATATTCCCCATTTCTCCAACAAAAACAATAAAGAGTGATAGACGAGTTGTTTCAGACTTTTCGTTCAATTGGGTTTCCCCAGAAAAAAGATTATAGCCAACCCGTGCAATATTTATGTTCCCGACTTTCCGGCTAGTGGCGATACAAAAAAAGTAACTTTTGCTATCGACAAGAGAAGGTATAACCAGGTCTACTCTGCTTTCTGGATAACAAAGCTGCTCCCACAATTTTGCTGATGCCTTATTCCATGTATTTATCATTAGGGTAAGATTTTGTCTGCAATCCCTGTGTATCATTCTAATTTTCCAATTTGATCACTATACCTTTCACTTAAAAACTAGTCCCCAAACTTTTGCATGTATTGCACTTCAGTTCCTGAACGTCAAAGGAAAGAATATACCTTCCATTGTAAAGTGACCTCTTGATCTTGTCTGAGATAATCTAAAATAAGCAAGCCGCTTTATAGGTGAAAAGGTAAAACGGTCATTTTATAAGACAATTAGATTTCCTCGGATGGCAGGGAAGACAGAGCAATAAATGTGAAAGCCCGGAGGCTAAAGTGTTTGAGTGGAAAGTACATAGACCAATCTGCAAGATCGGGTCGGCAAAAGGTCCGGTTAATTGGATAATCCAGGGGTTGAGGAGAAAAAATGAATAAAAAGGCAAAAAAACTAAAAGTTATCCCCACTGAACTTCTCCCTCAAGGCCTCAACTGAACTGTGGCTCCAAAGATTTGAAGAACTATAACTACATTTAAGCATGGTCGCATGGATTGCCATTGCATTCACATAAACTAAGAAAGCAAAGCAGAAAAAAATGAAATCTGGTTCAGACTTTCAAGCAAAAATCAAGCAGAATAAGAGAATTAAGGAAGGAGATGACTGCTCGCTAGTCGTGCAAACTGCAGGTGGAAGTTTTATGAGTCGCCAAATCAAAGAAATCGATATTAGATTGGTAGAAAACTGAACGATCCCTGTCAAAATAGGCGGTTTGCAGTAATGTACGTCAGTCTAAATGACCATATGCTTCTTAATCTGGTTAGAAAACATAGCAGCCATCAATCCGCAAAAAGAATATAATCATTTGGATTCAACAGTACCGCGCTTAGATTTTTTTTTTAATAGAACAGAGAGGAACGGGAGAGTAAGAAAGAGAAAGGAGACGAACAAGAGTGGGAACTGACTGTGGGACGTAGAGCTCTGCAGCAGAGCGCCGTCGCATTCTCGAATTTTAGTGCGAGGATTTGCATAAAGGAAAGGACGAATCCAGAGATAAATGAAGCGCGTACAGATCTGACAATTTACTGGTTCGCGACCACAGATTCGGCAGAAGGAGAAAGAGGGCTCGTAAAAAGAGTAGATCACGAGATCTTACCTAGCCCGGCGTAGCTCAGACAGAATTCGACAGCGGCGGCAATATCGCACCAGCAAGAACACCAAAGTTTATCCTTCGGACGAGTTCTCTCAGCGCCAAGACGGACAGGCAAATGTTAATGCTGGCGTGGAAATTTGAGAGAGAAATGCTACCAAACAACCAGGCGAACGCAAAGAAAGATGAAAGGGCTTTGCTTTCGCTGCATTTCACTGTTCCTTCAATTTTATCCGTGATTTGTTTTGATTTGGACCTCCATTTTTTTTTTTTTTTTAGTTCATCTCATTAAAATCTATATTTGAAAAAAAATAAACTTATCAAATATATATATATATATATATATATATATATATATATATATATATATATATATATATATATATATATATATATATATATATATATATACATAGAGAGAGAGAGAGAGAGTAGAGCTTACATACTTTTAAAAGTATAAGTCCAACTATACTGATAAATTTTTTACTATTAGATTTGTATTGAGATTTGTGCTAATATTTTTTCTTCCTCTTTCTCTAGTTGACTTTATAATAGCACAAATTTCAATACAAATTTAATGGTAAAATATTCACAAGTATAGTTGGGCTTGTATTTTTAAAAGTATATATATGAACTTATATACTTTTAAAAATATAAAGTTATTAGTATTTGTAGGTTTTAGCCTTTGAATGAAAATATGTGTGATTAGGATGATAGTGGGTCTCTTGGATTAAGTGAATAGTTGGTGGAATAGAATGATCTAAGTGATGAAATTAGTCAAAGGGATAGATCTAACCGTAAAAAACTTAGCAGCACCAATTGGTGGGCGCTAATACAAGCATACGTGTCCATTGCATCCCAATTGGTGGGCGCTAAAAAACTTAGCAGCACCAACGTACAGACACAGCGCCCACGGGTCTCGCCTCTTGCCGTTAGGTCTATTGTAGACCGCAGCCCTACTCAACTTATTGGGCTCACCCAACTCAACTTTATTAGCCTCCTGGGCCTATTGTCGCCTATTGTCACGGGCAGGAGTTGGACCTATTTTTAACACATAAATAAATAGCCAACAATCCCCCCCCAACACCTGCACTGTGTGGGAATCGAACCCGTGCCACTGGCTCTGATACCACTTGTAGGATCGTTGGCGCTAACCATTAATTCCAAAAACTCGAGCTATTAGAAATACGCAACCAATTCACTTAAAGCGTACAGACACAGCGTCCACGGGTCTCGACGGGACTCAACCCATCTGGACGTTGGGTCTATTGTTGGGCCTCTTGCCGTTAGGTCTATTGTGGACCGCAACCCTACTCAACTTATTGGGTTCACCCAACTCAACTTATTAGTCTCCTTGGCCTATTGTCACGGGCAGGAGTTGGACCTATTTTTAACACATAAATAAATAGCCAACAGGGAGGTCCGGACTGAAATTCCGCATGAACTTACCTACGTTCGGGGTCCGGACTGGAATGTCCTGATCCGGATCCTGAACATGTAACAGTCCAGTTTTTTTATTTTTATGCAATTAAAAATCCATCCAAATGTTTCTACACTATAAGAAGTATTCGGATCACCAAACTTATTTAGTTAAACGTACATGATCCTTTTGAATTCTTCTTTCTTGAGATTGAGGTATATGATCCAAACATCTTCATCTTCAATTTTCAAGACTTAACCACTTCACGAAATACGCCAAAATAAAATCCTTAACACAAGCATCAATTATTTTGTATTATTATAAATATAGTAGCAGGACTCTCTCTATCTCTCTCTCTCTCTCTCTCTCTCTCTCTCTCTCTCTCTCTCTTTATATATATATATATATATATATATATAAAGAGAGAGAGAGAGAGAGAGAGAGAGAGAGAGAGAGAGAGTCGACTGCTATGTTATCGATAACACAAAACACTTGGCGCTACCAAGTTTTCTTTTATGAGATCTTCCCCTTAGATTATTTCCATCCCTTAGATCATATCATTTCTCCAACCACCCACTAAACTTTAGGGACCTACTGTCATCATAACCGCACATCCTTTATCCTTTCATCTGAGGGTCAAAAATTTAATAGAACAAATAACTTTGTGTTATTAATAGTATAGTAGCCTAGTTATATATATATATATATATATATATATATATATATATATATATATATATATATATATATATATATATATATATATATATATATATATATATATATATATATATATATATATATATATATATATATATATATATATATATATATATTGTACCTAATGAAGGTAGAAGCAGATCTCGCGCCCAGGCGTGGACGCGCATATAGAATTGGACCGACATATTTGATGCGAGTCTCTTATCGTTGCTGACTGAGGAACATACCTTAGACAACAACGTAAATGGATCTTTCACTAATCTTGCGTGGGAATTATTAGCGAATTAAATAGTAGAAATAACTTCAACCTGTCAAAGAAGCAAGTAAAGAACCGTCTGAAAGTTCTGAAGAGAACTTTTACGTTGTACCACTGTCTGGTAAACAAGAGCGGGTGGGGATGGGACTATGTCCTCAACATTCTCACTGCTGGTGATAGTGCTGATTGGGAGGCTGTCATCGCGGTAACTTTCATTTATTTTGTTTTCAACCTATTATTACTGCATACATTCCTTATTACTAATCTAATACAACTAACCTATGTCCAGAAAAATCTCGCTTATGCAAAATGTAGGGATAAGCCTTTTTCACCTTATAAGAATATTGAGTTCCTAACGGAGAAGACTACGACCACCGGTAGATGTGGTTTTTCTTATGTTATAACGTCCACCACAACCATAGACAGCTTTTTCTCATCTTCCCCTAGTGAGGAAGATACTGTAATTGCACCAAGAATGTCAACATTATATCTCTTACCCAGTCCCTTTGAAGTAGGGTCATCTGGGTCACCTATGAATGAGAATAGAAGATCTACAAACATGTCAAGGTCGCCTAGCCCTTCCCCTACAAACATAAATACAGGAGCTAGTGCAAGTGGCTATGGGAATAGCTCTACTGGGAAATGGTCTCGTTCCTCACAATCTGGCAATACCCAATGAAAATACTCTTCGTCATCCAGTTCACGAAGAAAGAAAAATGAAGGCACTAGTGATGCCGTGGCAGAGATGGTTGAAATTAGAAAATAAAAATTAGATATGATACAACAGATGTATCAGCAGAAGTTTCATACTCGAGCAAATATTCCGACTATCAAAGTTTTTATGAGACGAGTCTATCCTCTGTCAGGTATCACGAATGAAAAGGTTTTGACTGCCGGCGACACTTTGAAAGAGGACAAAAATCGGCAAGTTTTTATGACAATGAATGACGATCTTGCCCTAATGTGGGTTGATCGGCAGATTGCTAAAGAAAATCTAATGTTTAAGCAGTTTTTTCCTGGCATGTAGACAAGTACTCAACTGTGGTCATTTGTATGTTTCAGTTTAGTCCTTCTTTGAGATCATGTTGTTTTCTTAACTAGTAATATTGGTAGATGTGTAATTTCATTAGCTTTAACCATACTTTATATAATAATTAGTATCGTATTTAAATTTCATACACGAATAGTCTATGTGACAATATTTGAATGTTTGTGATTGACTTGGAATATATTGTGAACTTTTTTTGTAATTATGAAATATGTGCACTTTGATGATTGAAGTATAATACCAAGTGATTGTTTGACGTACATATTTATACAAATTATACCATATGTAGTTAGTATCAAATTTGGCTTAATTGCTACAATTTCCGTTGCAGCTATAATGGATGATTCATTTTATCGAACTATTTTTTCTTCGATTTTTGTTGCAAATATTATGACAATATTAGATGATGCTGATGACTATTGGGATCAAATATTTGTGATGCTCAATGACCAAGGATACATGGTATCAGTTAGTACAATAATCAGACAACCATATCGGACTCGTCTTTTTACTGGGCATCAATTTATTTATAATATTTTGAATAGTCATCCGGACTGGGGGTACAATCATTTTAAAATGACGATAACGATATTCATTGCTCTCCACGATGAGCTTGTTGGAAAGGGGCTTATAAATAACAAAAGGAATATGACTGTTGACGAACAATTAGTAATTTTTCTATTTTGTATAGGCCATGGTATTGCAAATAGGGTGATCGCTGGAACATTTCAACATTCGAAGGAAACAATTAGTCGGCATCTTAACAATGTATTCCACGGTATTATTATGTTAAAAAATGAATATTTAACTCTGTCGCCAAGTAATAGTGGAGTGCATCCAAGAATTATAGAAAATTCAATTTTTTATCCTTTCAAAGTAAGGAATCATAACTTTTTTTTATTAAAATTGTGTTTTACCAATGATGACTTACTAATGGAGTTATTTGTTACATTTACATTTGTAAAATGCAATTGGGGCGTTGGACGGAATACATATTTCGGTGATTGTACGAATGAGCATACAACCGCGATTTCGGTGTCGCAATGGTTTTACATCGCAAAATATGATGGTTGATGTATCCTTCGATCATCACTTTCTTTTTGTATGCACCGATTGGGAAGAATCTGCTGCTGATATGCGGGAACTCAGATGGGCGTGTGAAAACGAAAGCTTTATAGTACCTGAAGGTATTATTAGAAAATAATTTATTACATTATGTTCCTTATTATCGGCTGAATATATATTTTCAATTGATATCTACATTTTCGTTATATTTATAGGCAAATATCACTGGGTTGATTCGAGGTACGCGAATACAGATAGATTTCTTGCACCGTACTGTAGTGCACCGATTTTTGCAAAATGGCGAAATACGGCAAAAAAATTTGTAACACATTTTAAATATAATTACAAATGAATTGGAAACATTTCAAATCGATGCAAAAGCCGTCGAGTCGAAAAGTGAGTTGGAGTTGAGAAGTTGGAGGCTTCAAGTTGTGAAGCTTAGATTGTTGTGCGCCGACTCCGCAAAATGGCGAAGTGCGGCGAAAATACTTGTAACATATTCTAAATATGATTACAGTCGAATTCGGTGCGTTTCGGACCGACGCGAAGGGCATCGGGTCGAAAAGTGAGTTGAAGTTCCAAGACTTAGCATATTGCATGAATTCTGATTTTTTTTTATCGGCAAGCTTTTTCGATGCCCTCTCTTGAGGACTTAGAGCAATTAATAAAATAAAAAAAAATCGTGGAGAGATTCAAAAAAGTTTGCTGATAAAAAGGCAAGAAGTGCTGAGGTGAGAGATCAAAAGAAAATAGGAAAACAAAGAGGAGCAAAAAGGAAGAAAATTCTAAAAACTGCAGTTTCTGTTGCAGTTTTATCGGCAAACGTTTTCGGAGCCCGTTCTTTCGGGACCCGTTCTTACGAGCCTAGAGCTCTCAAAAAAATACAAGGGACCGACCTTTGGTGGGCTTTAGAAAAATTTGTAGATGAGAGGGAAGAAGAAAAATTATAATTTCAATCTCCCAGTTAGTGACAAGAAGTGAAGAAAAAGGGGTTTCCGAAATTGCTCACTGCAGGAGCATACTGCAAGAAATGGGGGCAGTTTGGGAAATCTTTTTGTAAGTTGGGGTAATTGTGTAAAATCACACTCCTACCCAACTACCCCCCTCCTGCAGGCATTAACTCCCTCTCTCTCCCTCTTTGAATGCTCCACCCACCCCTCTTCTTTCTCTGTTGGAGCAGGAAGAAAGAAAGAAGGAGGAAAGAAAAAAGGAAGAAAGAAGGAAGAAAGCAAGAAAGAAGAGAAGAAGGAAAGGCAACCACCTCTCCCTCCCTCCCTCTCATTTTGAAGGTATCATCTCTCTCTCTCTTTCCCTCTGTTGCACCAGGCAAGGCAAGGAAAAGTAAGGGAAAAATAAATAAATAAATAAATAAATAAGAGGGCATCAGCTACAGCTGCTACAAGCAGCAGCTGCGCAAGCAACCAACCCAGCCACTAAGCAGCAGTAGCTGCCCAAGCAGCAGAACCTGCTGTTGCTGCTGCCACTAGCAGGAGCAGCTGCCCAAGCAGCAGAACCTACTGCTGCTGTTGCCACTAGCAGCCCTGGTAGCAGCAAGCAACATTGGCTGCTGCAGCTGCGGGCTTCGGGGCTTAAATAAGACAATTTTCTTCTTCCTTTCTCTTCTTCATTGGGCAAGGACATCAATAAATGAAAAATTATGCAAATTGGGTTTTCTCCAATTTTTTTGGGGCATTTTTTCCTAAGTTAAAGATATCAAAATTTCTCTTTAGCGAACATGTCAAGAATAGGATCTTCATTCCCTTTTCTTTTAAATTGGTCTAAAAATCTATCGGGAGAAATGAGGGTAAACCTAGGAATTTCTCTTTTATGTTTTGTATAGAGTTCCTAATTTTACAAATTTCATGGGATTAGTGAATCATACAAATAATTTCTTCATGATTTCCCTTTCATTTTAGAAAAATCTTGGAGATCAAGAGAGCAACATTTGTCTCTTTCAAAAACAAAGAGAAACATTGAGGTGGGGGATTCTAGCGAACGAGGGTGACCTCTCCCCTTGTCTTTTGCTTTCAATTAGAAGCATGTTAATAGAATGATTAGGGTTGCATGCTATATGTTAGTGTGAAAGTGTCTTATTGCAAAATGGGAATTATGACCTACAAAAAACCTAGTTTAAGGCTCTAATGAGTGGCATTCACTTTAGAATTTCACGAGTGGCATTATACTTGAGTCAACTAAGGGTGTATTAAGAGTTAAAGCTTAACTTAGAATCAAGTCTCTAAGGAAAATATAGAATGGTTGAGGTTAAAATGCAAAGTGAGTAAAATTCCTAGAGTTGGTCTTAGGGAGTTGGGTTTAATATACCTTCACTTTAACTTCAACTTGAGCAAGAATGAAAGTAAAAGAATTAAGTCCAAGGGACTTTGGTTACCTTGAGGCATGTACCTAGGGTAAAGAAATGAGTAAATAAAATATAAGTTAAAAGCTTAAATGAAAACAAAAAGAAATTGCCAAGGGGTAATGTGAGCTAGAGACACAAATGAGAAATAAAGAAAAGGGCACAATGAGCAAGAAAGGCTAAGAGCCAAGGCAAAAGAAAGGAAAGGAAAAAAAAAAAAAGAAGATAAAAATAAAATGGACGTACCTTCGGAGGTGAAATGTACTCTTGTCGAAGTTAAGGGCAGTGTCCCTCTCCCGGGCAGTGACCCGTATGACAAGTTCCCCGTTGGACGGGATAATACTTGAGGTGTTATCGGCAACCTTAGAGATCTTGTCTTATGGTAGCAGGTCTGCCGGACTGGGGCCCGTTAGGCAAGATTCTCCGAGTGTTTAGCAACTTTAATTAAAGCACAAAAAAAAAAAAAAAGTGATTGGTCAAGTAAGAGGTTTGGCTAGGGTGGTGCCTTACAACGACATAAAGTCGCGTCATGGCAAATGTAGAGTTATTTGAGCATATTAGTTAGAATTTACAGCTTTCAATACTGTATTTATGCTCTATTATATTGTTTCCATTTGACCAAGCGATGCAGGACATTCTTTCTCGATAGTTGAATCCACTGGGAACTTTTCCGTAGTTCTCACACCCTTTGGGTGACATCCCCACAGGTCCAGATACATTGAGCGAGGCACGCGACAGGGGTAAAGGCCTAGCAGAGTAGCAACCTAGCAGTCTAGAGTCGCCAGCACATTTTGGAACATTTACTATTTTGAGCGAAATTTGTATGTGAGGAGCATTGTAAACATTTAATATTTTAAGTTTCATTTTGGAAAAAAAAAAAAAGTTGTAATATTTGAATTTAAGTTGCATGCTAAAGAGAGTTGTAATACAAGTAAAGTTTAGTGATTCGCTCATTTTGTATCTTTCATTATCTTCTAACTGGTTATTTGAATGAATGGAAGTTTTTAATTTCATAGTTTAGTTCTCTGATTTTTTAGTCTTCCGCTACACTAAATTGTGATTGTTCGAATAAACCATTCCTTTCGGGTCTTGAAAGGTCATGCTCGATTGGCGGGTATGTTGGCGCGTCTGAACTATCCAAATTGACGGTCTCGGGCGTGACACGTACAGAGGCGAGCGTTACCATATGAGTCAATTTGATAGTAACACACGTGGTCGTATATATCGAAGTCCACGGGACCTGTATAATCATCGCCATACACAATTAAGAAATGTGGTGGAGAAGATATTTGGGATATTGAAGAAGCGATTCAATATTTTAAATAATGCTACACCGTTTTCCTATAAAGTGCAATATCTAATTGCTATAGCATGCTGTGTGATCTACAATTTTATTCGAAGGTAACAGAAAAATTATAAATATTTCAACGAAACGCTTACCTATAGCCTACAGAAGATGAAGATGAAGACACGACTTCTTTGGCCGGTACATCAGAGTCACGGTGGGACGACTACCTTCGAACTGGTATTACTGAGCAATTGTTGAATAATAGAAGTTAGATCAGTGATCGTAAATGACGATCTAATTTTTTCGTATAATTAATATATTTATATTATGTTGTCTACATATCGATACGATTTGATAGATTTTTAAATATTTTCTTTTATTTATATATGATGTTAATCGAACTGATATTTAAAAATAATTATTCTCCAATTTTTACCGTAAATTTAGTTAGTGTAATTTAAATATTCAAATTCTACGGTATTATATTTGTGAGATCGTTATTGCGTGATGATTAATTTAATCAACATACTTGAATGATTTTATATTATGTATCTTTAAGTAATGTATTAATTCCTACTTATATTTGATGTTAATCACAAGCAAATATTTGATTATAAAAAATAATCAAGTATTTTTAATTAGCTTTTGTAAAGTGTATTAATTTACGTTTATATTCAATTTTAAAAGTTTTAAATCTTTAAAACATCAATCTTTTGAATTTTCTGACAACACAATCAATTATTTACATTATAAAAAACTAAATATTAATTCATATATCATCAAATTTATTAAATACTATATATAAGATATGCTATATTTAAAAAGAACATATTCGGTTCTTTTTATTCTTCATTCTTTACCAAATATTATTTTTTTATATTTATTTAGTACTAATCTAATATTTACAACTATTCTTATTTATTATTTATAAAATTATATTTATTTCTAAAATTACTCGTTCTCCCTTATATCCCAAACTTTTATGTAGATAGAAATACGGCAGAGAAGGCGAGCGGGCAGGGCGGGCTGGAATGGAGGAGAGAGGAGGAGGAGGAGGAGGAGGAGGAGAGGAGGGCAAAGAAGGCGGGAGCGTCCCGGCGAGGCATTCGATAAGTCGGGACATGCGACCTCCACCGTACGGTGGAATGCCCGCCAAACCTTCCCTCTTCCCCTTCGAAGACCGTCGCCCATCTCCTCTTCAGAGGCCCTCTGACGACGAAGTCCCATCCTCACTACTTACTAGTAAGCTCCTGCTTGCTTCATTGGTTTTCCACAACTAACACGGAGCTAGGTTTTCTTGCGAGGCTAACATATAAAAATTGGTCACAATCTGGCGCGCCTTTAATCTGAACGGGCAATCTCGGAACGGAAGCAAACGGAAACCCCTTTTTTGTGCCGTCTTCTGTTTCTCCTTTCGGCGGTTCACCGTTTTTTCACTTCCTTTTGCTGTGTTCACCTTGCACACTCGTCAAAACCTGATTATTTCGTGGCGGCTGCAATTTTACTCTGCAAGCAAATTGCCACATCTTTTCGAACACTTTCTTTTCATGCTATGTTCATTTTATCCGACTTACTCTAGTCACGTTTATTATGATCGCACCACAATTCAAAACAATCCTTTGACACTAGATAGGGAAAGAATTTAGTTATGAATTTTCTTACCCAGTTATAATCACAAATTGTCTCGGTATTTCATCATGTGCAACAGGAAGAGAGCAAGAGTACCGTCATGATGTTTCTGCAGCCAACTCTGAAGTAAGGATTCTATATTTTTCTACGCATATCTTTTGCATATCCTGATTGTCGCCATGTCAATTTCTTTGTCTTACAGTTTCAAAGTCCACATTTTGATCATGTAATGCTTTAGCTACTTATATTTGTAGTTTTCTAGAGTCTTAACACCATAATCTTTGTCCTTTTTATTGTTCTCATTCATCTAGAGCACTGGTATGTTTAAGCCAATTTGATTTTTCTCTTCAATTTCTACAGCACTTTTTATTTATTTCCTGCCATGGAATATTTGCTAGATTATGCTCAACTTTTTCTTCATCAGTTCTTTGCTTCCAATTTGCAACATTGAGTTGAATATTTGTTTCTTGTCGTCAGACTACACATTTTCTTTGGGGGCTTATTGCATTTGAGTATTGACAACAGAAGTTTTAAAAGAAAGATAGGAACAGAATGACATAATATTTGTGTTTCATCTTTTTTCTTTTAAAGCATGGATCAGCCGCACCAAATTTCAGCCTACAATTTAAATTCTTGCACAATTTATCATAATATAATGGTCACATTATGAAACATAGTTGTCATCTTCATGGTGACATTATGCTACATAGTTGTCCTCTTCATTATCTGCTATTAAGAAATTCACAATCCATTAAGTTCTTATGCTTGAATTGTTGCTTTGATAATTTTATTTTACCATGATTTATTCTCTTTTATAACAATTATTATTTTGTTCACGTTATGTTAGATGCTACAAGAAATTTTAGCACTGTTTATAGTTAATTTTCTCCAAAGAAAACTCAAGACTTTAACCTTTTTGTTTTTCTTTTCGTTTTTTTCTTTTTTTGACGTCTGCAATGAAGCTGCAGAATCAATTTTTGGAGTCAAAGGAACTGGGTGTTTCTTCTGGAGATCCATCAGCTGCTGGTCGCACAATGGAATCACTCATGGAAAGCCATGCGAAGGATGCAGATGCTAAATATGAAGGGAGTGGGCTTGCTGAAATTGAGCGTCATTTGAAAAAGAAATGGTTTTCGAGGCAAGTTGGTCTTTTCACTTGTGATTCTTCTCTCTTCTCTGCATTCTTGTTAAGGTTCTTCTCTGAATCGCTGGAAGTTTGACTCCACAGGGATTGATTTTAAGTTGGAACTGCTTATTGACACCTAATGAAGAAATGATGCCTCGCTTGGTTTTGTTGCTTGATATTCAGTAAAATTCAGAGCTTCAGACTATATTGCTATAGTCATGATATGACTGTATGGGTTAACTTGGCATGACCTCATTACCCAACTGTAATTTTGTATCCTGCTAGAATTTATAACTCTGCTGCTCTGTTGTCGTCCAAATGAAGTGACTGTATGCAGTTATTTGATGTCACTTAATTAGGAAAAATATCCTGCCAAATTATTGACTTGGTCAGAATAAGCTTGATTGAAGAAGGCCACATGAGATTGATATTGGTTTTCTTCATTTTCCACTTATGAATCCTATATGTAGGATCTCACCATTGTACTGCCCAAGTATATTTAGTTCTTTACTTATCCTCAAGCACTCTTCTCCTTGCACAATTTAATGTGTGGAGAAGAGCAAAAAAAACAAGAAAAGATGTATTTATGGGTCCTCATCTGAATTGTTGATCCTCTCCAAAATCCGAACTAATATGATGCTCATGTTAGCTAATGGTTGTTTTATGTTGGCACAATTGCTAGCCTATTATTTCATCTTGGTATGCTCTGTCTGTTCAGTTACAGACTATTATGTTCTTGCTAGGATGATCAGCCTAGTTTATTCTCCATATGTGGTGCTGGTGTTAGGTTTGTCAACAACTTTCTAATCTTTTTATGAACTTGCAGAGATGAAACAGGGCGTCTAATAGAGCTTATGCGGTCAAGGACTCCTGATCTTTTTGATGAGAGCAAACCGAGTGCAAGATTTTTTGCAAAATCTAAAGAAGGTACACCTTTCCCAAAAGATGCCGGCGGACATGCCAATTATCCTGTCCATTTGGACCGTCAAAGAACTTGGAAGAGTTGTGGAATTGCAAACTCAAATGTAAGGATTCCTTTTCTTTTTCCTCACTGAATTCTTACATGATTGAAATTTCATTTGAGTGCTTCCTCTTAAAAACTTGCCCTTTCCCGAGTGAAACTTAGCGACTGTGTTGTACAGACACAGAGATGAGATAAAGATACATTGATATGGCAATTTATAAAAGCTCGAGGATACGATATGCAGGGGATACTTGAGTAAAGTACTATTTAAATATATTTAATTGTTTGTTGACAGTGTGTGATGATATATTGAGGATAATCAAGATACTTGAATTATGTTAAGATAATAATATACTAGCCCGTACAATTGGTCTAGCTTTGTTCATCAAAAAAGATGATCGATCATATGAAATAATAATTTAGAGACTATCAACCACGATATAACTATCCTCCAACTTCACCAAGTGATAACAATAGATGTTAGACGCACAAACTAGATAATTAGTCGTTAAATCATGTATGTCTATTTCCAAATAGCATTAGGTTCTATCATATAAAACCTTAGCGTAGGTAAACATGCTGACACTATAATAAAAATAGGAAAAGAATCATTCTCTGTGGCCCTTATTGGTTGGTACTAGGTTGTCCAATTAGATAAAAAAAGTAGAACCTAAACCCAAAAAGATTAAACCCATAGCTTAATACTATGTGGAGAGAGAGAGTTCCATCATCTACGAGCAAAAAGATAGTGAAATGACAAATTGAAGAGAGATCGGCATGTTCCCTACTCTTTTTCAAATTGCCTCTGGGTTAGGACGTGAGTTTTTTGAAAATTTTTCAGTTTTGATCCTTTCAGACCCAAAAAGAACCTAGTCATATCCCCCCCACCCCACATCGCGTCATCCCGTATCCCCTTGTATCTCGCCCGTAACAGGGTTTTTTTTTTTCATTTTTAAAAAATTTCATTTACTCCAATCTTGTTACAGGCATGTATCGGGCACATGTCCGTATTTGATAAGTATTCGATACGCGAGCGGGATATAAATTGAAGTATCTGTGGTGCTTCATAGCTTTGTGATATGATCTGATGTCTTGCTGATTTGTTTGCACTTTATAGGTACATGATGCTGGGTCTTCACCTGTTGAAATTGCAAAAGCTTATATGAGATCTCTAACTTCAGCGTCTGATCATAATTTTCAATGTCAAGAGTCTGATGTTTTGGAAAGTCCACTTGACAGTTCTAGTTCTGCATCAAAATTATTCTCATCAGCTATGAAGTCACCAATATGCTGGCCAGGTGCAGTCGTCCTGGGAAACTATAGCTATCTTACGCCTCAAACTAATAGACGAAATATTAGGCTCCAACCTTCTACCCAGACTCATTACTCCAGTGCAATTTTTTCAAGAACTCCTTCTAAGGTTTATTTGTTATATCTTCTCTTTGTGGTATCTCTTTTCATGTGGAGTTGTGTGTGTGTGTGTGTGTGTGTGTGTGTGTGTGTCTAGTGCAGTTTTTTCGAGAACTCCTGCCAAGGTTTATTTGTTATATCTGCTGTTTGCAGCATCTCTTTTCGTGTGAAATCGTGAATTTGTGTGTGTGCATGTGCGTGTGCGTGCGTGCGCGCACGTGCACTTGTTAGCCATGGTGTGGAGGGGTACCATCGACATCTATTTTTCGTACTCATAGCATTCTATTTTCATGGATTTGTGTGAGGGGAGGGGTACCATCGACATCTATTTTTCGTACTCATAGCATTCTGTTTTTGTGGATTTGTGGACGGGTGGGCGGTTGGGTGTGTGTATTTGGGTGGGTGGGTGGGTGGGCGGGCGCGCACGCACGTGTGTGTCGTGTGTGCATGTGTGTGTGTGTGCGTGTGCGCGATCCCTGTAGGGGAGGAGTACAATTGACATCTATTTTTCATACTCATAGCATTCTATTTTCATGGAGTTGTGTGGGGGAGGGGTACCATTGACATCTACTTTTCATACTCATAGCATTCTATTTTCGCGTGCATGTGTGTGTGCATGGACACGTGTTGGCCCTGGAGAGGAGCGGTACCACTGATATCTATTCTTCATACTCATAGCATTCTATTTTCGTGGATTTGCGCATGCTTGTTGGCCCTGGAGGGGCAGGGTACCATTGACATCTATTTTTCAAAAGCATAGCATTCTGTTTTTTATTGAGAGGACAATATTTAACTGGTAAGTTTGTGTGTGTTGGCCCTGGAGGGGACAGGTACCATTGACGTCTATTTTTTATACTCATAACATTCTATTTTTCCTTGAGAGGATAATATTATTTTTCCTTGAGAGGATAATATTTAACTAGTATGCTTTTTTTCCTTCCTGCAGTTTAGAGGCATTGGTGGTGGCCATAATGTCTCTTTGGATGGACAGAAACCAGGATCATCTCTTTCAGGTGGTAATAAGGTACTAATTGCTACTTCTTTCAGCAAAAGATGTAGATGTAGAGCCCATGGGACTGCTGTCCTAAATGACAACGTATCAAGTAATAAGCAGAATTCTCCACTACCTGTGTGAAAAAGATGATTTGTAGTTCTACTAGCTCCTACCAATCTGCATGCGTGATAAATCGATCACTTTATCCTTCCCAGCTAGTTGGATATAAAGGTATATTTGTTAGGTTAGTTGGGTATAAAATTTTACACCCATTATAGGATTATTTGATGTGATGCATGTACAAATTCATACATAATGCATATATGATATGTACACACTGACACATTTACATGTGTAGAGAGAGAATGGTGGATAGAAGTGTCTACTTGTGATTATTTCTTACTCTGAGTCTTAGAGGCTTGTACTTTTAAACTTTCTGTATTTTCGTGTTGCCTTACTTATTCTGTATCAGTATGTTCCATTTTGGATCCAAAATCTTTTGATCCCTTGGACCATTCACGAACAACATCACCTGTGGCTGTGGTGTGGGGGAATGGCAAATGCGTATGACTTGTATCTAGTTTCTGCCTCCCATTGTGGTCCCCTGTAGTAGTACCGATATGTACATCTGGTGTCCTAAATCTAGATACTATACCGGGAATGCTGGCAATCTACAGACCTTTTCTCTTTAGATGTTTAAATTAACCTAAGCCTCTACTTGGCATCTGAGTAATATGAGTATCAACTTATAAGAAGCTATACCTAAGACTAACAAATTGAAGTTACATTATGAATTGCTTATTGTCAAGTTACATTCTCATCTACAGATTTCTTCTCTGCACCCTTTTTCTTTCTTTTTTCTTCCTTAGCCTGTAGAGAACAATTCTGGAAATTGTTACTAGAAAGCAAAACCTTGCAATTCCAGACCTGAATTTTATGATCAGGATCAAATGTAGAATTTTTCATCCAAGCATGCTAAAAAAGCTTTGATGCAACTTAAATGTTAAACTAAGCTGTCTGGGCTTAGCTAATTATGTCAATTCTGGTGTTTGATTTGGACTTATCAAGTCTTAGGTTGTATTAAGTGGGCTTGCGTCAGCCTGCTTCCATGATAAAATTCCATGATGTCTACACAATGAATCAAACTGCTGCGGCCCTAAAAGGTGTCTTAACTTCAGTAATTGCTGTCATTATATTCTATTTTTACCTTTTCAGTGCTATCATCTTCTCCTGAATTTTGCTGTATAGTCCTGTTAACATTTGGATGAGTTGAATGTAACTGCATACTTAGTTAACCTCATTTCTTAACTGTGCTGATATTTAAGTGAAAGGAAGTCTATTTTGCTATTTCCTCCCTCCCTCTATTATCTTTTATTATTGCCCCCTATCTATGGAATAGTTGTTAACTTTTCATTTTATTTCCCTACATAATTAACTCTGCGATCGTTGTTTCCTGCTCAAATGAAGAGAAAATTGGAAGATGAGTGCACACCTTTGGATTCTGTCCGTCAAGTCCGTCAAAAGAACTCCGAAACAGCGGCTGCCATAGGAGCTGATTCTATCGACTTTGCTAGTCCCTCCACTTTCAAGGGACTGCCATCCACTTTTCAAGGTATCTTTGGAAAAGGTGCATCAGAAAGTAGCTTGCTGAAGCCTGGATTTTCTGAAGCTGAAGAGGAAGTATCCAGATGCTTTGTTGGATGTTTACATCCGCAGTCAAGTGAAATGGCTCGAAAAATACTCAAGCACCTTGAAAGACCTGGTTCTTCCCCTATGGAAAAGTCACTGCAGTTAAGGCAGGATGTAGCAAGGATGGAAGCTCCTCCTCTTACTCAAGTTATGGATAGCCAGGACAAAGGACCTGCTTTTAGAGCTTCTGATGACCACAACCTAAGCAGCTTGCATGGCAAGCTCAAGGATACTGGTTGCCAGGAGAGTACATATGCAAAGAAGGTATTGTTTCCCTTGTTAATATTATGTTTTGAAGTTTTGTTTTGTTTTTTTTTCTCTGGCCTAGCACTACTCTAAATTCATATAGCTTATTAACATGAAAGAGAATTATCAAAAGTGGATATTTATTTTTTTTTTGTTTGCCTCATTATGAATCTTAGAAGTCTGATGCTGGGTTGCATAACTCTGCAATTTCCACTCAAGGGCAAAAGTATCTGTGTGGACATGCAGTTTTATTTTCAACCTGCTCTGACAATCCTAGATGAAAACAATATTTGGACGGTGGGTGGGTGCCTGAAAAGTTCCCATGTTTTACATCTGCCAGTGCTGCTAATCTTTCGGTACACTTTTTATGTTGACATTTTCCGCACAAACTTGTAGGTAAAAGTTAACATTATTTGAAATAATTGATCAAATTGTTGCTCAACCCATGTAGCATGGTGGCATTCCCTAGGACAATTTTAGGTTCGTAATCCTTGATGTTATATCTCTACCTACTAGGAAATGAAAATGACCTTAAGCGTGATTCATGCATAGACTGTTTTTATGCTAGTGTGCCTCCGCACTTTCTATCTGGGGTTTACAGCTGGAGGAAGAATTGCAGTTGTAGCCTATGGCTGTTATATATTAGCACATGCCTGATGGATGTTTCTGTCTATCACTTTCAACTGCTTTTGTTCTTAGGAGTTCTGATGGTCCACTTTTAACATCATGTTTCAGTTAATTCTGATTTACAGATCCTTGCTGATTATCATTAGCTCCTCAATGCTCATACCTGAAGAGGAATCTAGTTCTTATAGTTGATGATCTTCCTGAAGTGGTTGTCTGCTTGCCCTATTGGTTAAAGCCAAGCTTCCTTCAAAATTAGCTTAGAATTTGTGCTGTGCATGTCTGCATCTCCACTATATTTGTGGTTAGTCCGTAATGTTCAAACCCTTGTAAGTGTCAATTGGACAAAGTGCTTCAAACATCCGGTGGAGGCTGACAGATACATAGTGGCATCAATGTTTAGATAATTCACTTTCTCACAATATTTTTTATTTTACTCCCGTATTATTTTATAGGTTTGTACACCAGCGGCCAATTTTGTCAGTAAGGAAGGGAAGGTGGAGTTAAACAACGGTGATGCTGCTTCACGGCCATTTCAGATATCCTCTAATTCTCTGCCTCTTTGTGCTCCAAAGTTAGGGGTGCCTTCCCTGATGAATACAAATAGCAAGCCCTCTGGGACTGGGAGCAATAACAACGAGAGCAGCTTCAGCTTTACATTTCCTGTTCCTTTGGCTTATTCAGATGTCCTGTTGGAGCCACCGCCAACACCTACCATGACTACACACACATCACTTGGTAGAATGCCTAGCAACAGCGAAGGAGATATCCCAACATTCACTTTTGGCTCATCTGCATCCGCATCTGCATTTGGTGGTAGCCTTGTTTTCTCTTTTGGCACTATTGGCCAAGCGACGATAACTGATACCACCACCCCAATCTTCAAATTTGGATCTGATGAGAAGCGGTTATCTTTCAGTTTAGTTGGAAAAATTGCTATTAGCTTTTGATAGTGCCATAAGTAGTTATTTCTTCCTGAGGTCTTCTACATTGTTAAATCAGGTGATTCCACTTACGGGGTCGTAGTATCTCTTCTTTTGCCTGCTGTATCCCCGTTGTAATCTCGGTTGGCATGTACATTCCATTGTTGGTGCAAACTAAAACTAAACTGCATAGAAAGATGCAGTGCGGTGGATCTGTTCAGAATATTTTAATGAAAGATTTTTTGCTAATGGTGGCACATCCAAGGAGAATGCTTAAAGTGTAGCTGTTATATCATTGGTCGTCAGGGTTCACTCGGGATACTTGGCAAATGAAATCTTGATGAATGACAGCCTTAACACAATCTTACAAAACGGGCATTCCGATGCATCCTTTCGCACCTTCAAATCATCGGCGTCAAGCACAATCCCTAATAACAGCACATACTGTAGCCCAATTTTTCAGGAGAATCTAACAATTCTATTTCTGTTAGTGGATAATTGGTCTGCAACATATTTTTCTCCGTTTTTAATTCTACTTTAAACCAGTTCTTGGAAAAATCGGTTCCCTTGAAAAGCAAAATTGGAAAATTTACCAATTTTCAAAAGATAAAACATTTTTCCTTTAGAAAAAGTAGAAAACGTCCATTCTATCTTTCCTTTCGTCATTATAATTGATTCAATATTTATGACTGTGGTGAATCGTGAGCTGCCTGAAATCTGTAAACAGTCCCAGCTGTACAGAGGGGAGTGACTCGGCCAAATGTATATTAACGGGACAGCTGACCTTGTGTGAAACATTAGAAAAGAGAAGGTTTCTCAGTTATTTAGCTTTGTTATTTTTATATTACCACCGTACTGGAGACAGTATTTTAAAAGGGATTAAAGGCTCACAGTTAATAATTTAAATTTGCACTCATGCAATTGAAAAATATTGAAAATATGAAATGAGATGAAGATGTATACATTCAAATTATAGTTTTTATAGAGTTATTGAACGAGAACCAAGTGCCAAATTAAGAAATTTATTTTCATACGTTCCAAACCAATTTTCATGCGTTCCAAACCATTAGATGTCGCACAATTAAGCCAGTATAGTACAAAACAGTTGTAATGTGAGAGACAATTAATGGTATGTACAAGACATTACTGTCAGTGCATATATACAGCGAAATTTCCATGTACAGCAGACGCCAGTATATTTATGGAAAAAGAGTGTTTCTATGTTTATGGTGCGTCTGCACTCTGTAATCTGGTTGGCGACTCTTTGTGGGGGTGAAAACGACATCATTTTGCCAGCACACACCGACAGAGGCGGAGGGCCGGGCAGAATAAATTCGTAATTCGTAATTCGTAATTAGTAATTACTACGGCATGTGAGGTGGTCGTTGGAGAGCAGATGGCGGTGGTATTCAATTCCAAGCACGGATTTCCAATCACGTCGATCGGCGAAGGTTAATCCCATCCGATAAGAATGGGCTGCCGCAGCTCATTTGCCGTGCGTGTTGGTTGGGCCCGCCTCCGCCGCGTCCGGAGAGGGGTGGTCTATGTTGGGTTGGTAGACCCGATGAAGCGCGCGACACGACTACCGACTGCACTTGCAGATTAAGCCCGGGCGAGAGCAGCAGCTCGAGTCTGACTGAATTCCTCCCTTCCGTGCGTCCTCCGCTCATCCTGCCGTGCGTCCTCTGTTCACGTCGCTCGAAACACTTTCCTACCGATCTGAGAATCCGTGCGCCTTTGCTTGCTTGTTTCTGACTTTATGCCAATCAATTTATTTTCGATATAGCTATAAGTCATCCGTTCTTACTCTTTCCATCTCACACCAGCACCGACCGACGCAGACAATTAAAGCGTGGCGGTTTTCCTTTTCTTTTGCCATAAGCAGCACGTTAATTAGGCGCGGAGCAAGATTGGCCCCACCACGAGTTGACAGCGCGGCCGCCTCGCCTAATTCAACAACAAATTAAACCCCATCATCTTTTTCCTGTCTCTTTCGGTGGACCAGTCCCTTCCGCTCCCCTCTTCGGGAGCTCCGCCCGTACATACCCTATAATTCTAACCGTGAGTCTTGGAGCGACCACCCGCCATGCCGCAGAAGAGGAGCAGGAGCAGCAGGTGCAGGTGCAGGTGCAGGTGCAGGTGCGGGACATGGGCGAGGTCAAGGCCGAGAGCGTCGTCCTCCGCAGTCGCCATATAGACAGGACAAGGGACGCCCATCCCTCCAAGGAGAAGGAGAGCAGGACCACGAGCGGCAGCCGAGCCAAAGCTGCTTCAATCGACGGCTCTTCCCGCTCCCACGTAAACGAACGGAGCCATCATTACCAACACCAAGCCGGCAGGATGACGTTTCTGCGGCCATCCGAAGAAATTAAAGCCCACGGCAAGTTTGGGAAAGGAGCGGCGCCCTCTTTGGCTGTTTGCAGGTCCGTGGAGGACGTTGTGGGCATTTTAAGGCACCATCCCATCCCCTTCGCATTCGGGCTCTCCCTCCTCTTCTTCATGGGCGTCGAGTACACCCTCCGCATGGTCCCCTCCTCCTCCCCGCCTCTCGACTTGGGCTTCATCCTCACGCGCTCGCTCCACACCCTCCTCGCCTCCAACCCCGCTCTCAATTCTGCCCTTGCGGCTCTCAACACTGTATGTATGATGTATCCTCGGTATCAATTAGCTGCCAAGCTAGCTAGCTAGCTAGCTAGCTATTTCCGTCGTCAGAAATTCTAAACATATTTCTTCAATGAAAGTAGGAGATTAGACTTGAATGATGCCGACCAAGTTATTTGGTATTTCGCAGGTGTTCGTGGGCATGCAGGCGACCTACATATTATGGACCTTGCTGGTGGAGGGAAGGCCGCGTGCAACCATCGCGGCTCTTTTCATGTTTACATGCCGAGGTATACTGGGGTGCTCCACCCAACTCCCTCTGCCACAGGTAGGCCGCCGCACCTCGTGGATGGTTGGATGCTTGGTAGCTTGCTTGGTTGGAAAATTTTTAATTATTAATTGATTGGCTAGCCCCTCGGGCCGGTTTTTCTTGGATGATAAATTAATTGCATACGTCATGTGATGTGCGGGTCTATAATAATTATAATTATAATAATAATATTCATAATATTCATAATTATTTTATTTTTATTATTATTATAATGCTTATAATTATAATAATAATATTCATAATATTCATAATTATTTTATTTTTATTATTATTATAATGCAGGGTTTTTTGGGTTCGGGCGTTGATTTTCCGGTGGGCAATGTCTCCTTCTTCCTCTTCTTCTCGGGCCACGTGGCAGGGTCCTTGATCGCCTCGCTGGATATGAGGCGGATGAGGCGATTTGAGATGGCGTGGGCCTTCGATGCCCTCAACTTGCTGCAGGGGATAAGGCTGCTCGCCTCCAGAGGACATTACACCATTGACTTAGCCGTCGGGGTCGGTGCCGGTTTCCTCTTTGACATTCTCGCCGGCAAGTACGAAGAAAGCAAGAAATACCAGTAATTAGAAGCATATGACCGGTGATTGTTTAGGAAGAGAGTACATCGCGAGCTGATTCCATTTCTACTTGGCGCAAAACCGTGCTTGCGTCCTGCTTAGTGACTACCAGCATTTTTTTTTTTTTTTTTTTTTTTTTTTTTGGGAAAGAAAATTCGATTTCTATTATAATTATTATAGTAGATAGAAAAAACGACATGGCCCGGTCTTCACAGAGCATGTATGCAAACTTGAATGCCGATGGCATTGCAAATCAAATCACCCCGGATAATTAATGGGATGAAATTCTCTTTTTGAACAATTTTGGGTGTGATAAATCAACAATCTAAATGAGCTCAACGTGTAAAAGCATATGGATTGCCCAGCGTCCACGTGCTGCCAAACAAAGCATTGATTGGACCTCTAAAAATGTGTAATTTGGAATGTGGTAAATCAAGAAATTTGCACTACATATAATATGAAGAATATCATCTCCACCGTCTGTTTTAACGTGTCTATTAAGGCTGCCAAAAAGGCAGAAACAATATACATGCTAAATCACAAATTATTTCTTGCCTAAGTGGTAAAAATCCTTAATGATTGATACTCAAAAATTCTAAATTTAAAATATGAAAAATGCTACTTGTACACCCGTAAGGGGTGTACATCTCACACCCCCACCCATCTAAGGATGGGGGTGTGATAAAAGGTCACTTGATGTGACCCGTAAAAAATATCGCCACCGTTAAAGAAGTGGAGATGTAGGATGTACACCCCTTCGGGGTGTACATGTAACAATCCTCTTAAAATATAATTACTTTATATTTCTAATTAATTTTATTTTTAAAAATATAAATAAAATGAATAACATTCTATCTTTCTCTTAAAAATTATATATATAAAAAAAAAAATATGCATATACATGCTAAATTATATCTGAAGCACCAAACTACATTGGAATATCCTGTGAAAGCTGGCTTGCAAATACAATTTACCAATGTAAAGCTCCTGCAGTTCCCAAGATGGCTTATGCAGCCCACTTCTATTGACAAGCTCCAGCAAAATCCAAGATGGCTTTATACATGATATAGGATAACATTTAGTTACACTCCGGTGAGCTGGCAAAGACTATTTGAAGCATCTATCAATATCTTCATCTGCTTTAGCAATTCATTCCTCTTCTGAATCAGAATCCAATGGGCAAGACCCATCATCCACGTTTGCTAGAGGATCGAAAAGTGGAGAACTAGGATCCATGCATCCTGGCACAAGGTTCAGTTTGCAGCGGTCCCCCTACACAAAAAGGGAAAAAGTCAAAAGAATGACAGCAAGGGTCACAAGCCCATTGAACAGATCGTCTTCTCTACTCATGTATCCTTATGTTTCTCACATGCAGTGAAAAATGAATTAGAACACATTAACCTACCCCCTGAGAGTATAAGCTTCCAATTTCACAACTTGAGATTATTTTATTTAAATCCGGAAAGATTGCTCTCTCACAAGCACCTGCCGCACTCAATTCTTCCGCCAAACCCTACAAGCAAGGTTAATTAGAATTTTAGTAAAAAAACAATGAGCAAGCAACTGCAAACAACTTTATGGTTCATCTGCATGTATTTAAGAAGCTTAATTTTTCTATCCCCAATTTAGCCATAAAAATATGACCACAATTTTTAGAATAACTTCTCTCATGGTGAATTTCATTCATTGCATTATCAACTGTTAGACTGCTTGTCGATTGATGAGTAATACTCTGACAAAATTTGGACCACTAAACTATTGCTTATAAAGCTAGAAATGCTAAGTTGGGGCTATGAATGGTGCTTGAATCTCAATAAACTAATTTGTGTTGACTGTGTGTTTGATTCACAATCAGAATAAGAGCCTTAATTTGCGACAGAAATGGAGAGAACTGGATTTGGAACTGAAATGACTGAATTATCAGTGGGATACAAAGCTACAATTAGGATGAGCATGGGTTAGTGGGGCAAACTCTCCATATATCCTTCTTCGAACGAAGATCTAAACCCAAATATGAGCATCAGTCAACCGTGTCACATCTATTTAAAGCTTTCCAAAGAATTGGATCATTTGGATTTGCTAGGGCCATCAAGAGCCAGTACTGATTCCATTATATATTGAGCCTATATCGGCTCATGACTGCTTTCATTTGAAATAGACAACATTTGCCATTCTAAGAAATGGATTATAATGATGAGGACAGAATGATTGATGTTACCAAAGGTAAACAACAAAGCAATAGAAAAAATAATGATCTTATCATAGTCGGTCAAGCATAATCGGCTTGGAGTTTTGCCATGCTTTAAAATTCAAGACTCGGATTAATTATGCAAATTTTAGCTAATATATTTGAATATTTAGCTTGGTCGCCATTGTATCACCATTGCATAACTATACATCTGCTTGGGTGCACAACTTAATCATCTCCTCTAGCATATAATTTCCATCACTCATTTTGTTTGAATTTCCATCATTCACGCCAATGTAAAATAAAAATATATTATCTATAAATATATACAAAAGCCCTAGTGAAACAATTAAATTCAACTTTTCCTATTGATAATGAACTCATGCTAAAGGAAAAAGTCCGGTACATTATTGATAAGCTTAAAGTATACAATTATACCTTATCAATGTAGTCATCAATCTAGAGAAGGTAGATGCTTAAGGGTCAGAAATTCAATAAATATTGGAGTAGGGGTAAAAATGTGACATGGATTCATTGTTGTAAAAGACCTAACTTTCATTCAAATTTTAGATATCCTAGAAGGTAATAAGGTATTATTATCTCATATTAAGGGCTTCTTTGTTCCTATTGTAGGGTTTAGTGCAGTTTTATGAAGTGTTTTCTGACTAGTGCGATTAGAAGGACTCGATTAAAATAGCATCAACAGTTTCTTTTAGCAATAGAATAAGAGGCACCAAACTAGAGCTTTTGCTTTTGAGGTTCGGAATCTCACTTTTGCTTCACGCTAGAGTTGAAGCTCTGGATTTTTCTCTTTGTCAAATGCACGGCCAGATGTTTCTGATACTTAAAGCAGAAAATGAAGCAGGGAAAAAAAGGCCCAAGTATCATGCGTACTACTCAGGGCAATCACATTAACTAGGTATAGGTTGACAAGCCTTGCTAGTTACTACTCAACTACAACCAAATAACTCCACGAAAGGAAGTTAAAACACAATTACCTCGTTAAAAAAGCTTAATGGCCTGTTCTTCCACATCTTCAAAAGTTGAAATTTCAGTATGTATGGGCCATCCCAGTTAACTCCATTTGTGAATGAGAAAATAAGGCTAACAGCTGTATAAATCGAAAGGAATAGTAGTGAAATCTCATGAAAACTTAAATAAGGAATTTAAACAACAAATTTGAAATACAAACCATGCTTAGGAACATGCATCTTTATAGTAAATATGGGGTTATCAGCTTTCCCACGGATTTTCCTTGTCATTACTCTTGGTTCGCCACCGCACATAATTGGCTGATTAAATCCCCCTGCAATTTTCATATTCAGTATCTAGTTACCTTCTTAAGAATGAAACCTCTAATGCATGTGTACTATTTCTTCTCATAATGCATCTACCATTAAACGCAATCCCATAGCCATCGTTGGGAATCAAACTATTAGCAGCAGCGTTGTAGAACAATGTTAAGTTTTCTCCCTGTCCAAGGTTAAACCAGGTAAGAAGGACAGTGCTAACAAGAGAACTTAATGGCATTTTCTGACAAATTTATTTTTGAAGTACCGAAGCAGGAGGAAGACCGTTTGTTGTTTTCCAGAAAACAGGAGCCATTCCAAGTTCAAAATCAGACCATGTTGGAAGTGAGTACCTAAAACAATTAAAGCACCAGAAATTTCAAGATGTGAACTTCAAGGATTAGAAGTTAATTCTGAAGCGACTGAAAGTTACTGCAGGCAAAAAAAAACTTGGGCTTTTGCGGTATCAAAATGCAACGTCATGGATTAGCTTCTATACACTGTGCAGCCAAAATAGGGTAAAACTAAAGATTGAGCAAAAGATAGTGTTGTGGAACATCATTAATGCTGAAAATTGTAGCACATATGTACTTTATGAGCATTTTATTGGTGTATTCATCAATCTACATTTTTACATATTCTATAGTGTAGACGCCCGATATTCAATTTATGGCATGCATAGCAGATCCTATTGTCTTGTCATACGCATAGTTAGTTAATTCGCGAATTATTGAGAATCTGAATTAAACAGTCCGTTTCCGACTTTTTCCAAAAATTCGGAATGATTCGCGAATTTTTGAATCAAAAAGTATTATTCGCAAATTATTCGCGAATTCCGAATTTTTGGGTGAAAAATTTGTTCCCTTTCAAAGAGAAGAAAAAAAAAAAAAAAAAGTGCCATCACAGGCCCACCCCACCATTCTCTTCTCTGTTCTCACACCCTCTCACGAGTCACGACCGCTTCCTCCCACCATCCCGGCAACCCACTCCACCCCACTTCCCTTCTCTTCTCTGCTCTCACGCCCCCTCACGCCTCCTCCCCATCCCGGCCGGGCGGCGTGCGCTCGGCATCGGAACCCTCCGGGCCGCGTACCACTCGTCATCTTCCTCGCCGCCACCCGTTTGTGAGTTGTGATTTTGTAAATTTGTGTATTAATTTATAATTTTGATGACTTGTGAGTGAAATTAATATTTATTTTTAATTAATTTAATTTTTTAAAAAAATTTCTTTTAATATTTCAGTCATATTTTTTTTTTTTTTTTTTTTTGCCGGGAGTAACTTAAAATTATATTTTTACTTTTTTTTGTTCTAAATGAATATTTTATTTATTTCTAAAGTAAATTGATTAAATTATTTTAAAAAATTATAATTGTCTATACTAATAGTATAAATTTTTTAAAATTTTTTTAATTTAATAGCCGAATTTTTATCCCGAATTTTTAATTAGTGAATGTATTATTTCCGTATAAATCACGTATCCGAATAATTGACGAACCCGTTTTTTAGCCGAATTTTTCAACGAATTTTAAAATTATGATACGAATTTTATCCGTATTATATCCGTACCGAATTTTTGCCGAATCCGAATTAACTAACTATGGTCATACGAGACAATTCCCTGGCTTCACTTCAGGTGTGCGGTCTAACAAAATTTGAGAACATGGTAGGCATTTCAGTTTCCAGTGGATGCCTCAGAACTAATTATAATTAGTATGAGCAGCAGTTTCACAAACACCTGCACCAAACTATAAGATTAACCACAAAAATTTAGGGCCGAGAAAGTTCAACAAAGAAAGCAAAACGATCTTATGATCTAATAAAAGAATATTCAATCATTGGCATGTTTCTTCACTAGGCTCTTTGCAGTTATTATCGGCTAAATGCCAAATTTTTTGCTCTCAACAGATGCTCAGGATGATCCATTCTTTAACAGATTATTTCGGTAACTGTGTGCCATGGCACTGGACATTTTCAAATATAACATGTATTATCTGTCTCTATCCATCATGAATGCATATCATTTCTACAGGCAATGACATTTGCTCAAAGGAATCTAAGCATTTAAACCATGAGATGTAATAAAAAAAAGAAAAGACAAACTTTTATTGTGTTTCCCCTCCCAGCTCATTTCACATCGCCACCTTTGCAACAGGTAGCACGAACAACTGTAACTTCTATTTGGACCCACATAGTCTCTCATAGAGAGGAGAAAACACAGAGATTGACGAGAATGAAAGAAGGTTAAGGTGGGGACCGGGGAAAACACCGAGTTCTTCTCTTCTCAATATTCTCCTTGTACCATGCCTCTGGCTAGTCCAAGCTCAATCATTTGTCTAATACATGTCCGTACAGTGTCTCATTCCTTTTCGTAGGAGTGTTCACTATTTGTCTCCGAACAAAAAACCAAACCGAATATAAACCAAATAAGGCAAGTTGGTTTGATTTATTTGGTTTTCTGTTTGGTTTTGTAAATAACATACTTTGGTTTAGTTGTGAAACTTATAATTGAACAGAACCAAAAACTGAATAAGAGTATGTGCAAATATATTTTTTCAATCGAGTAAACTGTGTACATATGTGTTTTATACATGTATGTGTAACTTGTTCTTTTACAACCACTTGTATATGAGAAATATCAATTTGTGAAATATATAGTATATGGTAATATTGTTGCCATTAAATAACAAGAGATCAAATCTGTTCATTTGAAACATATATGTGATATACTGTTGTCACTATGTAATGAGAGATCATAACCATCCAGTCCAAATGAATGCAATATGATAATCAATCTTCTGCAAACTGAATTAGATTTGGTATGGTTTGGCATTCTTATAGAATATTTTGGTTTGGTCAATTCTTGAAATCTTTAGACCGGATATTCCAAACTGAAACAAATCGAGTACACACCTACATCTTGAAAACTCTATCTGGGGGAGAATAGTTATTACTAACTAGAATCTTTTTATTCATAAAAATTTCCACCAGCTACTTAGCTAATTCCTACTGGGACTACATAATTTGAAGATCAAGTTAGTAACACTTTCCCAAAATGCAAACGAACTGAATACTGTACTTAAAATTAAGTTGGCTCAAATTATAATTCACTTAGTAAGGAAACAAAAACCTGCTAAGGTTGCCCCTATTGCCGAATTGCCGAACAAAGTAGAGACTTTTCCTCAGAAGAATCAAATTTTACTTGCCAAATTCCAAGATGAGCTTCTCTTGCTTGCTAAATGTTACGTGGCATTTCATCATAGCTAGAAAATCCATAGAAAATTTGTTTACCTGAATTTTCATTTTCCAAGGCAGATCTGGTTCTTATGACTAAAAAAAAAAAATGAAAACAAAGCTTCTTTGCTAATGAACATACTCCAAGAAATGATTGTGCTCCAATTTAATAACAAATGCCTTCCCTCATACACTTAATCCATGCTCTCATCAACTATAAATCTCCATATGTCTCTGCTTCTTGTTCCATAATTCTGGTAGATTGTATACAAATACAGCCAAACAGACACTCCTACTTAATAACCATCAACTCATGTCCATGGCATTTCTTAACACATCTACCACCAAATCATCAATTAAGGAAAACGTAATGGACTTTCTGTACTTTGCCATCTGTTTGGTATTCCTCCATACCTTATTTTGAACTTAATTGCAAACAATGGTAGCCTGATAGAAATTCAAATTAGTTATCATTCACAATTACTTCCTGATGTTCTAAAGATAGGTAAGAACATCATATAAGAGCTCCAGGCCCCCAATGTTAGTTACCATTCACAATAATTCGCTACTTCTTTACAAAAAGGAGAAAACGCCATACTGGAGCATCAACCTCCACATAACAAATCCGTCTAATTTGGTCTCGAGGTGAGGCAGTGAGAAAAAAAGATAGGTTAAGCATAAGAATACAGAGAGAAATCGTTTCAGTCGGCATGATACGATACACATGCTATAGCAAATTAAATATATAATTCCTCAATTATGACATCAATTTAAAAGCATTGTAATTTAAATAAGAAAGGTAAAATATAACTGCCAAAAAGATGCTTACTCTTTGATTTCTTCCACGGAAGGAATTGCGACAGCACTAGCTTTTTGGATTGTCTTGGTGAACCTTCGCTTTGGGAGATATTTCGGAAAGCAAGTGGCAGAAAGGTCAAATGCTTCATAGCAAACAAATTTGTTAGTTAAGATTGTTCGCAGTAAAACATCCAAGTGATAAACATCTTCCTAGATTAGATTGTTTCTAGGTTAAGATTGTTCACAATAGCACTAAGATGAACGCTCTTTTATACCCAATCAACTGGAACCAATGAATTCAAGTGAATTGGAAAATATGTTGTTTGAAACATAGTGTGATTGGATTGAATTGAGTTCCATTATTTATTTTTCTGTTTTCTCCTTAGTCGTGTTTAGAATCAATTACAACTAAAAACAGCATTTTGGAATAAACTTTTTTTTATCCTCGAGAAACCTAAAACATGGCAAATAGGACATCAAAATTTCCACTTATTTAAACTTATTAAATCCATCAAAATCAGCAAAAAATCATTACAAATCACGAGTTAATAAGTATCCAGAGAAGGTAATTGAGCATAAGTCAAATGAAACTTGATCCACATCACTGATTCGGACGATACCAAATGGGGTGGAGAAGTATGCATAAAACAGAGTTCAGTCAATAGTGAAGCCTTAGCTAAACTTTCACTCTTGAAGAAACAAATAGGGGTTGTTTGGTTGCACGTAGTTACAACTATACCGCAGTTGTAACTGCATGCAGCTCAAAATTTGATATTTGTTTTAATGCATTTGAATTCAACTGCTGCAACTGCAACTGCACAAGGAGGCTCGACTGCAGTAGTTTCAACTACAGTATTTAGAGAGAGTAATTTTAAACAAAGATAAGCTTACCTACCTAATAATCTTTTTGAAAAAAATAGCTTCTCTACATAGGTGATAATCTCACCAACCTATGTTTAATATAAAATAATATAAATTCGTAAATGCACTTTTCAATCGCATACAACCAAATAAAGTAATTATAGTCGCAGCGCTTTCTACTGCGTTCAATCAAACAAGATACATGTAACTATAATTGCTACATTTCAAACTGCATGCATCTCCAACTACGTCGAACCAAAGGGCCCTTTAGAAAAAATTGCTTCTAAAATTGAAAGATGCAACGTTATGCTGGAACACACAGCCAGAAGAGTTGTACCAGTCACACTAATTATTTTACATAGCCTACCAACTACAATGCTAACCAACAGACCGACCTCACAGTATCCCTAGATATCTATGCGATCCTTATAATCTATATGCAAATACAAGGTAGAATTAATTTTCCAATAACTCAGGGAAAAAAAGGTCAAAAAAAATTAAAAAAACCTTCGTATCTGTCCCCGACCAAATGGCCTCTGCAACTATGCTGTAAGTATCCTCACTATCAGAATTAAGGGCAGCAGAAGGGAACAGAACAGATTATGGATCTAGATCATTATATGTGATCGATTACAATCATGACACGCATTTGGAACATACTGCTAAAGTAAAAAGAAGTTTACGTAGTCACGTGGTAATTATCTGATGGGCCGTCCTTAAGAAGAAGAAGAAAAAGAAGAAGAAGAAGAAGAAGAAAAAGAAGGGGCAAAAGGAAGAAAAAATAGCGGGACTATATGGATGGATGGCCAGCCTCTTCCCTCCTGTTGGACTTAGATGTGCGAGCACTAGCCAGAAGCGATAGGAAAAGAACGGAGAATGTAAGTGCGATAGGATTGGACGCATACCATAGCCATAGCCATAGCCATAGCCATAGCCACAGCCTCCCGTGGAAGTGGATTCATATGCAGGGTGCCTGAAGCAATCAGCGCAGCAGCGGATGGGGCGAGAAGGAGCGGAGAAGAGCAGTGAAGGAAAGGAAGAAGAAGAAAGCGCCGCCATGGAAAGGTTCTGATAATTGCCTACAGATGAGTGAAGGCGTACCACATATTATAGCCCATTGGGATCTCAGCTACTGAAGGATGAGCCCATTGGGCCACAGATATTTTTCAGTTACTCTCTGTGAAGCGGAAAAATAATATCTATGTGTCTATGATCCAAAAGGACGAATGAAGACCACATCTGGCCCGGTGCAGGTCAAGATATTAGTTTAGGGTTTGACTGTTTGAGAGGAAAGATTTTTTTTGGGAGTAATGGTAAGATTTTGCATAATTTTTCTAGAAGCTAAATTTTATTCAAAGATTCGAGCTGACTCAAATTAAATTTTTTTTTTCTAAAAATATAGTTTTAATTTTGAAACCATTGAAATATTTTTTTTTTATTTCATTTAAATAAATTTTAAATTTAATTTTTAAATTTAGGGTTTAGGGTTTAGGGTTTTAGGGTTTTAGGATTTAGGGTTTAGGGTTTAGGGTTTAGGGTTTTAGGGTTTAGGGTTTAAGGGTTTAAGGGTTTAGGGTTTAGGGTTTAGGGTTTTTAGGGTTTAGGGTTTAGGGTTTTAGGGTTTTAGGGTTTAGGGTTTTAGGGTTTGGGGTTTGGGGTTTGAGATTTAGGGTTTATGGTTTAGGGTTCAGGGTTCAGGGTTCAGGGTTTACGATTTTGGATGCAAACAAAAAGGTTTACTTATTGTCAATTTGAGTACATGAATTGATGATTAGCATCATTTAGCATAATATATATATAGTATTTAAATATTTTTGTAGTAAAAATTTATAGTTTAATATTACTCGTCTAATATATTTGGTTTAAAAAACTTGGTAATATTTAATATCTAATATAAGGTAAAGTTCTCTTAATCCCGCTTGGGCTTAAATCCAATGGAATAGATGGGCCTAACCACATAACCTACTATTTAGCTCACGACAACGTGATCTACCTAAAGAATTGCAAAGGGCCGAAGTGAACACGAATAGTATAACACCCGTCCCATCCATAGATTGTAATGGGCTAGCCTACAGCAAAGATTTACAATACGGGTAAGGTAGGCCCGAAATAGTCTTATCAAGTAGAAGCTCGGATTTGGCCCCAAAAATACATGTCATTTTCTTGCTAGGCTAAAAATAGTTTGGGTTTGGCCCGAAACAGACATCCTAGGGAATAAGGGAAGCCGCTTCTTCCTGCGGGCAAATTGTTGCTCGCACTAGTGCGTGACAGCAGGCCCAAAATGAACTTATGGATCAGAAGGTCGGGTTCGGCTTAAAAGTATCTGCCCTGTTCTAGCTGGGTTAAAGATAGCAAGGCTTGGACCAAAATAGTTTTGGGAAGTGTACAACGATAAGAATAGGCCCATTAATATGTTTTTAAGCTTTTGCGTTCCGTTTAATTAGTTAGCCCAAAATTTGGGAAGGAGAAAATGGTATTATGGACGTCGCGGCAACTGTTCACAAATTGGGCCATGCAGTTACTATTAGTCCAGGCTTGATATACTCATTGACCAATATATTTTTGCATTTGATGTAAGATGCAAAACTCACTGTTTGCTTTATTGCTTTGCGAAATAGTCATAAGTTTCCTAAGTAAACTACATCTAATCAACCTCAAGAATTTGTGAGGATAAGAATGATCACGGGACTTTGCCTGGACCGATAACAATTTCTATTGTTCAAAATTCAAAGTGTTTGTTTCCCTAAGAAAATCTTGAAAATCT
Organism: Tillandsia leiboldiana; assembly: GCA_029204045.2. Taxonomy (NCBI): domain Eukaryota; kingdom Viridiplantae; phylum Streptophyta; class Magnoliopsida; order Poales; family Bromeliaceae; genus Tillandsia; species Tillandsia leiboldiana. The sequence continues at coordinate 41,029 of CM055074.1, read as the reverse complement.
ATTGATTGAGTGGGTTTTAGAGTTTAGGGTTTAGAGTTTTAGAATTATTTTTAAAAAATATTGATGTAAATTAATGACTAAATTATAACTCTAATATTCTTTAAATTAATGTTTAAATTATAAAAAAATTTAAATTAATGTCTAAATTGTAATTCTAAAATATTTTAAATTATTTTTTTAAAATTAATGATTAAATTGTAATTGTAAAACTCTATAAATTAATGCCTAAATTCTAATTCTAAATTTTTAAAAATTATTACGTAAACTGTAATTCAAAAACTTTTTAAATTAAACTCCTTAAATTATTACAAAATTAATTGCTAAATTAATAAAAGGTATTTTAATTATTTCTTATGTTTAATTACGAAATTGTCCTTTTATGAAGTTATCTGTTAACCTGTTAATAAATAAAATTATATTTTTATTCTTTGTCAATCAATGGTTAAATTTTTTTTTATTATTTATAAAAAAAAGTATCAGATATTTCTCATATCTTAAATGCTTGTCCATAAATAATGGGTTAGACTATGGAAATAAAAATTATATTTATTCCTACACAAATATACAAAAGAGAAATAGTTCCTTAATATTCCTTTCTTTCAATTATGTTGTTAGAATCTTTGGATATTCATCTTATGGAAATCTCTATTCTAAATGCATTGCGAGGGAATGAAAAAGAAAAGAAAAGAAAAAAGTGAGCGACTAATTGAAAACAAAATATATATATATATATATTTGAGAGAAAAAGATAGGATACTATCCGTTTCGTTTATTTTGAAATAAACTTAGCTAAAAATATAAAACAATTAGATTTCGTACTCGGATATCAATCACCAAACTTTGTATTAGGAACGATCGATTAAAACAAAATATATTCTTACCTTTCAAAATGGAAACAAATCAATTTTAATGACATTCTTTTTATATGAAAGAGCCTGTGAGTCCAACTACCCATTTGTACGTTGGATCAAAGCGGGATAGGTCGGCCCGGACAGGATCCACGAACATGAGGCCTCAATTCTTTACAGGCGGTTGTGCGATTCGGGCTTGCAGTAGACTAATATGACTACAACTGACTCAAAGTGATTTCTTCTGTTTGCGGTCCAAGATCAGATGCGCCTCCCCATGGCTTGCACGTGAACAGTGTGAGTTGTTTTAGGACAAAAGTATATATGAATATTTTAAAAATTAATTGGACAATCATTTAATGCCCGTTCCTTGGTGCTGTCTCTAAAAAGTGAAAATCTACCTGTACACCCTTGGGGGTGCACAGGTAGCACAACTCCTCTGAAAATTGGAATATAAGGTAATAAACTTGTGATATTAAAAGAAAATTAATATTCCGTTTAAAAATATAATATGCTTGGGCATCAAAATTAAGCTTATGGTGCTGTGACAATATCTTAATGGGAATATGATTTAATTATGTTTATTCTTTATAAAGTCAAACATAAATATGAAGGTTGGATAGTACATTATGATGTAATTATGTTGTATAAGATTGAATATTTGACTACATTTCAACTAAAGCAGAAAAAAGCATTCTCAAGAACCAAAAAAGTCAAACATGGTATGGGCCTTTTTCAGCCCATGGCATCCGCTCTGATTAATGAACACATGGCTTTGATTAGCGTTGTGAGCCATTGACGTGAAATTGGTGCTTCTTTGGGCCATCTCTAACTGAGAAAACAATAAGTCTGCTATGTGAAGAAAGTCCAATATTAAGCTGTACCAACAAGAATAGAATGGCACGGGCTGGGCTTCTTGTCAGCCCAAAAACTTCATCCCATTAATATAGTGCCTTAGGCCTATGAAATGAAGCTCCGTGTCTTTGGACCAGTAATAACAAACAATATGATATAGTTGCGTGAATAAGGCCCAATTTGTAACATGGCTTGGAGTTGTAAGGATCTTTCTCATCCAAGAAATCCTATTTCACTAATAACTGTATGCCTGCGAGTAGTGTGTTGGGCGACTGAAATGAAGTTTATAATATTTTGGGCCAGTGAAATAGTATGGGCTAGGCTCTTTGTCAACCCAAAAACCCTATTTATTTAATTAATAACTATATGTCTGTGAATAAACAAAGTTTACTATGTTTTGGACTATTTCTGATTGAGAATATGATCTAGTTAAATTTATAAGGTCCACCATTAAATGAAGGTTGGATACATAAAATTGTGCATCAGTTAGAAATAGTCCATAGGCTAGATTTTTGTTGTTAGAGAAATTTTTTTTCAAGATAGTGAATATTCCTTCAACGTCTACGAGAAGGGTTGTGAACCAACAAAAGCCAAAAGTTACGAAACCCGAAAAGTAATTAAATTGGAAGAAACATTGTTGTCGACATACATAACATAAGGGGAAAATAAAAGCTACCATAGGTTTCAGTTCAAAACAAGTCATAAATTTTTAGGAATATGACCCACCTAAATCTAGTTAGATCAATTCAGGCTGGGCCGACTAGGGCCTACTAAAATATCAAACCTCAAATGTATACAGGTGTTTATTCTTTTTCGAGTTAACTTTTGACAGCCGCTACCCAATACGACCAAAAATTGGGCCCAAGAATTTGGCTTCAAAAAAAATTAGCCCGAGCGATGAGATGGTGAAACGAGGATTCCCCATGCCAGTGCTGGTCTGCTCATTAAAAGGGCCCAGAATGGCCTACACAATTGGCGGCCCGTATAGCTTTTCTATATCAATAGCATTTTACTGTAAAATATTGGTCTTCGAATTAAAAAACGTAAGATTTATTATTAATTTTGTTTGGACGTACAAGTAGCAATGCTAATAATATAAAATTTAATTAAAAGGATGCCAAATTGTTTTTTTTTTTTTTTTTTTTTTTTTTATAGAATTTTATGCAGATTGTTATTGGTTTGATTTTTTTAAAAAAAAAATTATTTTTGTGTCATAGACGAAACGGATAATAAGTTTTTTATCTAAAGAGTTAGTTTGGGTAAACTTAGTAAAATGAAGATCTAAATATTTTCCGCAATTATTTGAAAGGCATTAATTTGCTGCGAAATCTCAAGCTTTATTTTTATTTATTTATTATCTCCACCTATATAACAGTCGTTTTCTTCTTGATTAGGTAAATGATCGAGTAAATTATAAATTTTATTATTTTTTTTTATAATTTTATCTAATTTAATAACTTTAATTATTCTTAGCACATTAAATTAATATTATTAACTTTAATTATTTTTAGCACATTAATAGCTAGCAGTTTTAGATTATTAAATTTAAGGAAAAATTTAACTTAACTAATACAATTTAAATATCAATATATGGATTTTTGGTGGGAAATTGGATTCAGATAGTCTCCTTATTCAATACGTTAACAAATCCAATTATAAACCGAGCATTCAATTATATCATTTTTTGCAAGTATAAAAGGCAAATCAACTGTTGGGTTTTAATTAGTTTTTTGTGATTTAAAATTTGTATTTTGGCCTTTGGACTTTTCTGGGCAGCCCAATATCAATGGATTTTGCCTGGGAGCCCAAACACATTTTTCCCTCCACATGTGATGTTTAGTCCCACATCGAAAATTCATCACATGTAGAGAAAGTTTATTTACTCCCTCTCTCGAACACTTGTTAGTTGGGAAGTGAGAGCAAGGCTTTTCCAATACACATATGGGCCTGGCCTGTGTGATTTTGACTTGGTCAATTTGATTTTTGCATTTAAAGCCTACATTGGGAACTTGTTGGGAAGGGCCTTTGTGGGCTGCCCGAGAAAGGACCCGTTGGAGCTTGTCTTCTGGGTTTTAGGCTCTTTAAATGGAGAGCAAGAGTAAGCTTTGTTGACTACTTGACCTACAATTTCTCTCCTCTAATTTACAGTAAAGCATACTGAGATTTACTATTCTCTTTGGCCCCGTTTGGTTCGGGGATTAATTTCTGAGGTATAAATTTTTTTATACCTGGATAGCTTGCTATTCCGGGATAAAGAAGTATAAAAGTTAAATTGCGTTTGGTTGAAAAGTTGGTATTCTATGGAATAGCTAAAATAGTGTTTGGTTGAAATTATGGAATAGTGGAGGATAGTGAAAAAAGAAGATAGAATTTTTTTCAAAATGCCAACTTTGCCCTTATCTTTTTTTTGTAGGAAAATTAATTTAAAAATTATATTTAATTTGAAGCAATTTAATTATAAGTAATAAATTATATCTTACCTAAAAAAATAATAATTTTTATTTTATAGTATATTTTACTGCAAATTTTAAAAATGAAAGTGCAAATGAATTTTAAAAATTATAAATTTTAAATTATAAATTTTAATTTTAATTATAAATTATAAATTATAAATTTTAATTTTAATTTAAAACTTTAATTTTAAATTTTAATTTTAAATTTTAAATTTTAATTTTAAACTTTAATTTTAAATTTTAATTTTAAATTTTAATTTTCAAATTTTATTTTAAATTTTGAATTTTAAAAATTTAATTGTAAATTATAATTTTTAATTTTAAAATTTAAAATTTATATTTGAAATTTTTTAATTTGAAATTTTAAATTTAAAATTTCACATTCAAATTTTAAAATTTTAAAATTCAAATTCAAATATGAAATTTAAAATTTATAATTTAAAATTTCACATTAAAATTTTAAAATTTTAAAATTGAAAATTTAAAATTTTATAATTCAAATTCAATTTTAAAATTTTAAATTTTGAAAATTAAATCGTAAATTTTAAAATTTTAATGTGAAATTTTATAAATTTGAATTTTATAAATTTTAAAATTTTAAAATTTTATAAATTTTATTTTTATTTTTAAACTTTAATTTTAAATATTAATTTTAAATTTTAATTTTAAATTTTAAATTTTAATTTTAATTTTAAATTTAATTTTAAATTTTAATTTTAAATTTTAATTTTTTATTTTCAAATTTTATTTTAAAATTTGAATTTTAAAAATTTAATTGTAAGTTACCAATCCAAACATTAAAAAAGGAAAATCCAAGCAGCAGTAAGGAGCATCCCAACATTTGTATCAACATTTCTATCGGACACCATCATTAATTAATTATAGATAATGCAGTTTCACTCTTTTAAATATGTATAAATTGGTAGAACACTCTTTTAAATATACACAATTATATTGGCAATACTCATTGAATCATCCCAACATCTCTATCAGCAAGTTCAATGATAATGCAGTTTCACATAGCCTCAAGTTGTAAGTCAATCACATAGCCAAAAGCTGGAAGTAAAGGTGCAAACATTAAAATTCAAGACTTCACATAGCATTACATTGGAAATAAAGGTAAAGCAATGAAATACATAGTCACAAAATCACCAAACATTCAATTCAACTTTCTTACAACTCTAATTAGTACATTAATTAAAAAAGCATATATAAATTCGCCAAGTTCAAAAAATGAAAAAAAAGTTTAAACATCATATCGAATTTGCTCTCCTATCTTCTATTCCACAGTTGCTCGGTGATCTTTGTGCGAAGGATGTCGCCTCGACGAGACTCATCATGGCCAACTAAATGTATCGGTTCATCATCTTGCTCATCAACAAAGTCTGGTTCCATTTGCATGTTGAAATACCTATCACCCCCTTGGTGTCTCTTGATGAAATTATGTATCACACAGCATGCAAGAGCAATACGACATTGCACTTTGTAAGGAAAAGGTGTTGCTTGGCGGAGGACCTTGAACCGCCTCTTGAGTATCCCAAAAGCTTTCTCAACAACATTCCGCAATTGGGCATGGCGATGATTATACAAATCTTTAGGTCCTCGATGCCTTCGGGCATGTGCATTAACATCGAATTGGCTTAAGTGGTATCGTTCCCCTCTATAGGGCGCAAGAAATCGATCAGTGTTGGCATAGCCTGAATCGACTAAGTAAAATTTTCCTACAAAAGAACATAAAACCAATTTCTTTTTTGCTGGATCTTCTAAAGTTGTTGGGTTCGCTACGCATCATCCCGGAGTCGTTGCCGACGGGGTGGACAGTGGTCGTTGTATCGCTAGGGTTGATTGCCGGAGCCTCGCACGTGGAGGGGCAATCTCGCTTCTAGGACAGTGCTCACGCACGCATCGACATTCACAGGCTTCATCTAAACTTTATTTTATAATATTTTGAATTTAAATTAAATTTAAATTATTTAAAAAAATTAATTTGAAAAGATAATTTTTTTCCATCATCAACAACCAAACCAACTTAAAATATGAAATTGGTCCAATTATTTAACTAACTAATGCTATCATTTCAATCCATTAACATGATTTAATTATGGCATTTTTTCTGTAATGGGAGATAAACAATCTTAAAGTTATGCTATCCTCTTTCTACAACTGGCGACATGAGACCAAATCAGAGAAGCAACGTTGGTAGTTTATTTCATCCTACGTCTGGGCCGTTCGTCGGTCCATTTGTCCCTGTCTCGCAGCTGTAGCCCAATTAGCTCTGTCGGATCTTTTACAAAGGATTCGGTCTATATATTCCGCCCGACCATGTTGTAGACCGGAATGAAGCTACAATTGTATTGTAACTGGGTCGGACATTAATTTTTACCAGGTCTTAAACTTTTACTTGAAGAATACTTGTGATATAAGTAGGGCTGGCCCATTAAGCCCATTTTGCTTTCATAAACCCAACTTGTTTTCTTCCATACTTATCAAATCCCATCTTAATTATACGCTCGGCCGTTCGCCATCCCGTCAGCCTCTAGTAGGAACGAAACAAATGTGAGCATTTAACAGAGAGCCAGTATAATACTAAATATGAACAAAATAGAATACTGGGCAACCGGGGGAGTGCAACGATGATGCGAGGAAGGAGGGCGAGCGCGCGTGAGAGAGAGAGAAGGACGGAGGTGGGAGAGACCGACCGGCGTCTTTTGGGCCCCGTCCGGGTTGCTTTGATTGGAATTGGGTCGTATTGGGCCGCGTCCGGCCTGGCCTTTTTGTGGACGGGGCTGAATTTGATATTTTGTTGTAATTGGGCCGGAGTTAATTTGAAACAGGCATGGCATTGAATTTTCGTACTTCGAGTGGACTTCATTTCCACGGCAAAGTTCAAATTTCCCTTAAATTTGGGCTTCATTTCGTGCGCTTTTAATTTGTAACCGTTATGGAGGGAGAGAATCTCACAGCCATTCTCATCTTCCCCATCTCTCTCTTCCCCTTCTCTCTCCTCTCTCTCTCTCTCTCTCTCTCTCTTTCTTTCTTTCTTTCTCGTTTAGGGGTTTAGGGTTTAGAATTTAGAGTTCAGGGTTTTTAGGGTTTAGGATTTAGGGTTTATGGTTTAGAATTTAGAGTTCATGGTTTTTAGGGTTTAGGGTTTAGGGTTTTTGAGTTGTAGAGTTTAGGATTTTAGGGTTTAGGGTTTATGCTATTTTATCATAATAAAAATTATTTTTCAAAAAAACGTAAATTTACTTGCTATTTTATTCATCAAACGTAATTTTTATTTATTTATTTTTGTATTTTATTTAGAATTTCATGTGACGCAAAAAATTTTAAATTGTAAATTTTAATTTTTGTATATAAAAAATCAAAAGTTTTAATTTTTTGTTTATTTTTAACCATAATAGCCGTTTAAAAGTTGGAAAAAATTTCGATTTCTTTTATGTTTTTAAAGATAAAAATTTGAAAACAAAACATATATATATTTATAATAGGCCCGGCCGACCGAACCGGAATCGAACCGGATTTGGACCGGAATTGGACCGCATTTGAACCGGAATAGGGCCAGATTCCGACCATGAAGGGATGTCGTTCCGACCCGGGATCGAAGCGCGCTTTGGACGGGATCGAACCGGGCCTGGTACGGCCCAAAATCTTTTTAAGTTCGATTCATGGAATTTTTGAGTCACGGGCCAGATACGGGCCTTAGGCCTGTTTTGTGGGCCTTCATACCGGACCGGTCTTTTTTCCTTTTTTATTTTAATTATTTATAGTGGGCCATAAATTTTTTTTTTTTTTTTTTTCTAATAACAGTACTTTTTTTTTCTTTAAAGATCTGAGCAGAGTACAATTTTAAAAAACCTACCAAATATTATTTTAAATTTTTTATTTTCATTCAAATAATTTTGAATTTTAATTTTTATGCTTCGTCCATTTTAATTTGTTAAATATTTATAATATTTATAAATTTTTATTCAAATAATTCATTGTTTAAAATTTTCAATAAGAATTTGAAAATATTTAATATTTTTAACCATAATAGCATTTATAATTCAAATAAAATATAAATTTATAATTTTGGTCAAATATTTCAAATTTAATATTTTAATTTATAATATTATTTTAAGTTTTTTATTCTCTGGACAAATAATTTGTTAAATATTTATTATAGTTTTAAATTTTAAATTGGGACCTTAGAAAATTATAAAAATATAGATGGTAATTTAAAAATTTTAAATATCATATATCTATTTAAAAATTGCAGCATGTAGCTTAAATGTTGATTACAAGATTATATAATTTAAATTTAAATCATATTAGTTTTAAAATTTAAATTGGGACCTTAGAAAATTATAAAAATATAGATGGTAATTTAAAATTTTTAAATATCATATATCTATTTAAAAATTGCAGCATGTAGCTTAAATGTTGAATAAAAGATTATATAATTTTAATTTAAATCATATAAGATTATGTTCATAAATTAGAATAAAAAAAAATAAATCATACGCTATATTTTATTAAAATATATAAATCATATATTAATTTAAATTTACATTATTGTTGATATATATTGAATATTTTGAAAATAATGAAAACTATATTTAACTCACAATTTAAACTAAAATTTTAAATTAAAATTCAGAAAATTTAATTTAAATTGTATAAATAAATTTCAACATTGAATTTCAAGTTGAATAAAAATTTGAGATCAAACAAAATTAAAACTAAATAGATATTTAAAAATAAATTCAAACGTGAACTCAAAAATCATATCAAAATATTCAATATATACCAACAATATTGTAAATTTAAATTAAGATATGATTTATATAATTTAATAAAATATGACACGTGAATTTGTTCATTTTAAATTCAAATTTATGTATTTAAATTTATAGAAAATCACGAATTTAATCTTATATGATTTAAATTTAAATTATATAATCATGTATTAAACATGTAAAGTGCATATTGCAGTTTTTAAATAGATATACAAATTTTAAACTTTTTAATTTACTATCTAATATTTTGTTAATTTCTAACGTCCCAATCGACAAAAAAATGCTATTAAATTTTACCAACAAGATACTTAAATCAAATAAAAATACATTGCTATAATATCAAAAGAGAAAATAAAATCAAAATAAAATTTAATTCTTTAAATAAGTAAATTTACTTGCTATTTTATTCATCAAACGTAATTTTTATTTATTTATTTTTATATTTTATTTAGAATTTCATGTGACTCACAAATTTTTAAATTGTAAATTTTAATTTTTTGTATATAAATAATCAAAAGTTTTGAAATTTTGATTATTTTTAACCATAGTAACTTTTTAATAGTTAGAAAATTTGTTGAATTCTTTTATATTTTTAAACATAAAATTTTTTAAAACTATATATATATATATATACATAAAAATTTTAAAAAATATTAATGTTAAATTGTAAATTTTAATTTTTTATATATAAATAATCAAAAGTTTTAAAATTTTGATTATTTTTAACATTAATAAATTTTTAATAGTTAGATATTTTTTTGAAATCTTTTATATTTTTAAAGATAAAATTTTTTAAAACAAAAGATATATATATGTATAATCGGCCGGGCCGGACACCGACCGAACTGGGATTGGACCGGAATCTAACCGGATTTAGACCAGAATTGGACCGGATTTGGACCGGAATAGGGCCGCATCGGACCTTGAAGGAATCTCGGTCTGACCCGGGATTGAAGCGGGCTGTGGACGGGATCGAACCGGGCCGGGCGCTGGCCTAAATTTGTTTAAGTTTGATTCATGAAAATTTTAATTCACGGCCCGGGCACGGGCCTTCGGCCTGTTTAGTGGGCCTAAATACCAGGCCGGCCTTTTTTCTTTTTTATTTTAATTATTTATATTGCGTCATAATGATTTTTCTTTTCTTTCCTAATATAAGTATTTTTTTTTCTTTAAAGATTAGAGGAGTCTAATTTTAAAAAAACTATCAAATATTATTTTAAATTTTTTAATTTTATTCAAATAATTTTGAATTTTAATTTTTATGCTTTGCCCATTTAATTTGTTAAATATTTATAATATTTATACATTTTTATTCAAATTATTCATAGTTTTATTTTTTTAAAAAAAAATCAAAATTCTTTAAGATTTTTAACCATAATAGCATTTAAAATTCAAATATGAAAATATAAATTATAAATTTCGGTCTAATTTTTCAAATTTAATATTTTTATTTAAAATAATATTTTAATTTTTTTTATTCACTGCCCAAAAAATTTGTTAAATATTTACGATATTTTTAAAGTTTAAATTGGATCTTAGAAAATAGTGAAAATTTTGATGATAAATTAAAAAATTTAAATATCATATATCTATTTAAAATTTGCACTATGTAGCTTAAAGGTTTATTATTACAAGATTATATAATTTGAATTTAAATCATATAAGATTAAGTTCATAAATTTAAATAAAAAAAAAATCACCTACTATATTTTATTAAAATACTTAAATCATATCTTAATTTAAATTTACATTATTGTTTATATATATTGAATATTTTGAAAATAATGAAAACTCTATTTAACTCACAATTTAAAATAAATCAACTTTTATTAAAAACCAATATATAGCTATTTACACAAGGATTACTACGGATTTGATTGTTAACTTGTAGAGGCATGCATCCTTTTATTATCAAGTCATTCCAATATTAAGCCTTGGGAGTGAAACTTTTCACTTTGATGGACACATAGTAATTGGAATCGAAGTACAATCATGCATGTAGATTCAGTTTGGAATCGATCCGGCAATGCCTCGGAATGCGTGGTTGGAAATCGAAGAAGACCGATCTTTGCGTGGAGGAGGGAGGGACACGTTGGACCGCAAAGTAAAAAATTTCCATTTGTAGTATAAAACATAAATACTCCAAAAAAACCTCCTTTAGATTTACTAGTATAGATATACAATATTATATGCAAAGGTGTTATTTAATAAGTCATGAGTTTTTTTTATAAAAGTTCATACCATTTGAAATGAACCTGTTATATATTCTCATGGTGTAAATTTTACTTTTCACACCTCTATAAAAGTTAAATTATTATTTTGGTAAATACTACCGCATAAAAGTATAGAGCACATGCAAGTAATAAAGATAAATATAATTGATAATACATGTTACGAAAATGCAATGTAGTAGTGAGTCTTTTCTAGGCCAAAAGACCACATATATTTTTAGGAATAAAAAATACTCTGAGTATCCCAATTACATATATTTTATAATAGTGTTGCCATATTGGCACTTTAGGTGTGAGAATTTAATCACGTTATTTGGATTTGATGATATTTAGGGTTTAATTTTAATATTTATAATTTACTAATAATAATATTGTATCGTATCTTTTAGTGTATCTATAGCAGTATGAATGGTGGGCTGGATTATTGTTTAAGAATAGACATAACAAAAAAAAATATTGACCAAATTACAATGCGTAAGGGCCAACATTAGTGCGAATTAGCGAGATGGTTCCATAAAATATGTTGAGCCCAGTCCATGGACTTGGGATAAAAGACTTGAACCTACCTCGTAACATAGTGCAGCGCCGAGACCGGACGGATAAGATTGACTTTAACTTATAAATTTAATATAAGATTATACAATTTAAATTTAAATTATAAAATATTAAATTCAATTTTTTTATATAAATTTGAATAAAAATAAATAAATTCATTTGCTATATTCTATTAAAATATATAAATCCAAAATTTAAGTATGTATTTTAAATAAATGTATCAAAATTTTAATTCATATTGAATTCAGAAACTAAAGTCTAATTTACATCCAATTCTATTATATTTATTAATTGTTAATTGAATACAATATTCAAAACAGAATTTAATTCACAATTTAAACTCAAAATTTTAACTTTAACTTAAAAATTCATAAATAAAACATTAATTTATGACTTTAATATAAGATTATACAACTTAAATTTAAATTATATAAGATTAAATTAAATTTTTTTTATATCCCAAGACTCTCATTGTAAGTATGTGTTCATGAATTATAGTAGTTTGTGAGATTAATTTTAAACAAGTACCTACCTAATTACCATTAAGCGAGATATATATATATATATATATATATATATATATATATATATATATATATTTAGATAGTTTTAAAGTGGCTGGGCTGGGCAGAGCCGCACCGCGAGCCGAGCCGCGGGCCTAGCCGAGCTGAGCCGAGCCACGAGCCGAGACGCGCCGCATCGCGAGCCGAGCCGCGCCGAGTCGCGAGCCGCGCCGCGCCGCGAGACGAGCCGAGCCGCGTGGCGCCCGCGTGGAGAATTGAGCTGGGCCGGGCCGCAGTGGAGAATTGGGCTGGGCCGGGCCGCAGTGGAGAATTGGGCTGGGCCGGGCCGCAGTGGAGAATTGGGCTGGGCCGGGCCGCAGTGGAGAATTGGGCTGGGCCGGACCGCAGTGGAGAATTGGGCTGGGCCGGTCCGCAGTGGAGAATTGGGCTTGGCCGGGCCGCAATGCATTTATTTTAAAACGTATATTTACATTTTGAATTCATCCGAATTCAAAAAAAATAACAAAATAATTAATATATATTAAAAAAATAGAACTATATAATTATTGTCCGCAACGAACTTGTAAATTTAAAACCGGATATAATATAAATTTTATAATAAAATATATCAAATAAATTTACTTTTTTAAAAAAATAAATTTTATTATGATTTTTTTTTCTTTTTCCATATTATAGCAATGCATTTTAATAGCGTTTTTTTGTTAATTGGGATGTTAGAAAGTAACCAAAATTTAGACAGAAAATTAAAAATTTAATATTTCATATATCTATTTAAAAATTTCACTATGTAGTTTACATGTTCAATACAATATTATATAATTTTAATTTAATTCATATAATATAAAGTTCATGAATTTTGTAAAATTTAAACTCATAATTTTTAATTGAAAAAAACAAATTCTTCTGCTATATTTTATTAAAATATATAAATCATTTCTTAATTTAAATTTATATTATTGTTGATATATATTGAATATTTTGGTATAAATTTTGAATTTACATATGAATTTAAATTTTAAATATCTATTTAATTTTAATTTAATTAGATCTTAAATTTTTATTCCACTTGAAATTCAAAGTTGAAATTTATTTTAATAATTTAAACTAAATTTTGTAAAATTTAAATTAAAATTTTAGTCTTAATTGTGAGTTAAATATAGTTTAGGATATTAAATTTGAATTAACAATTAACAAATTTTAATTAAAGTGTATTGAAATTTAATTAGAAATTATATTTAAATTTGTCAATCAAAATTAAAATACAAATTTAATTTTGTATTTACCATTTGAATTTAAAATAGTGTTGATTTGAGAAATCTATTTTTAAATCATCTTATTAATCAAACGTAATTTTTATTTATTTATTTTTAAAAATTATTTAGAATATTTTTTATTTTATTTAGAATTTCATGGGACTCAATAATTTTTAAATTGTAAATTTTAATTTTTTGTATATAAATAATCAATAGTTTTAAAATTTTAATTATTTTTAACCATAATAATTTTTTAAAAGTAAGAAAACAAATATAATTTTTTTATATTTTTAAAGGCAAAAATTTTTGAAACCAAAAAATATACATATATATATATTTTTGAAACCAAACAAAAAAAATAGTCCAGCACGGGCCAGACCGAACCGGGATTGGACCGGATTTGGACCGGACTCGGGCGAGATTTGGACGGGATTTGGACCGGACTCGGGCTGGATTTGGACCGGAATCGGAACGGTATTGGACCAAAATCGGGCCGGATTTGGACCGGAATTTGTTTGGATTTGGACCACGGTATTGGACCAGGACCTGGGACAGGATCGGACCGGGCTAAGATCTCGCTGCAATCGGGCCGGGCAGGAATCGGACCCATGTAGGCCCATGAAACTGTAGTTTACTGTATAACAATCAACAATCCTTTAAATTTTATTTTGACTATAAAATTTGAAATAAACTTATTAAAAAATAATTAAATTGAATGGAATTTTAATTTTAATTTTTTAATTGAATGGGAATTCAAATTATGATGCATTTATTTTAAAACGTATATTTACATTTTGAATTCATCCAAATTCAAAAAAAATAACAAAATAATTAATATATATATAAAAAAATAGAACTATATAATTATTGTCCGCAACGAACTTGTAAATTTAAATGCGGATATAATATAAATTTTATAGTAAAATATAGCAAATAAATTTACTTTTTTTAAAAATAAATTTTATTATGATTTTTTTTTTCTTTTTCAATATTATATCAATGCATTTTAATAGCGTTTTTTTGTTAATTGGGATGTTATAAAGTAACCAAAATTTGGATAGAAAATTAAAAATTTAATATTTCATATATCTATTTAAAAATTTCACTATGTAGTTTACATGTTCAATACAATATTATATAATTTTTATTTAATTTATATAATAAAAAATTCATGAATTTTTAAAAATTTAAATTCATAAATTTGAATTGAAAAAAAAACAAATGCATCTGCTATATTTTATTAAAATATATAAATCGTATCTTAATTTAAATTTATATTATTGTTGATATATATTGAATATTTTGATATAATTTTTGAATTTACATTTGAATTTAAATTTCAAATATCTATTTAATTTTAATTTAATTAGATCTTAAATTTTTATTCCAATTGAAATTCAAAGTTGAAATTTATTTTAATAATTTAAACTAAATTTTGTAAATTTTAAATTAAAATTTTAGTTTAAATTGTGAGTTAAATATAATTTAGTATATTAAATTTGAATTAACAATTAACAAATTTTAGTTAAAGAGGATTGAAACAAAAAAAGAAAAAGAAAAAATAGGCCAGCACAGGCCAGGCCGAACCGGGATTGGACCGGTCTCGGGCCGGATTTGGACCGGATTTGGACCGATCTCGGGCCGGATTTGGACCGGAATCGGACCGGTATTGGACCAAAATCTGGCCGGATTTGGACCGGAATTTGTTTGGATTTGGACCACGGTATTGGACCAGGATCTGGGACAGGATCGGACAGGGCTAAGATCTCGCTACAATCGGGCCGGGCAGGAATCGGACCCAGGTAGGCCCATGAAACTGTAGTTTACTGTATAACAATCAACAATCCTTTAAATTTTATTTTGAATATAAAATTTGAATTAAACTTTTTAAAAAATAATTAAATTGAATGAAATTTTAATTTTAATTTTTTAATTGAATGGGAATTCAAATTACGATGCATTTATTTTAAAACGTATATTTACATTTTGAATTAATCTGAATTAAAAAAAAATAACAAAATAATTAATATATATTAAAAAAAATAGAACTATATAATTATTGTCCGCAACGAACTTGTAAATTTAAATGCGGATATAATATAAATTTTATAATAAAATATAGCAAATAAATTTACTTTTTTAAAAAATAAATTTTATTATGATTTTTTTCTTTCTTTTTTAATATTATATCAATGCATTTTAATAGCGTTTTTTTGTTAATTGGGATGTTATAAAGTAACCAAAATTTAGATAGATAATTAAAAATTTAATATTTCATATATCTATTTAAAAATTTTCCTATGTAGTTTACATGTTCAATACAATATTATATAATTTTTATTTAATTTATATAATATAAAATTCATGAATTTTTTAAAATTTAAATTCATAAATTTGAATTGAAAAAAAAAACAAATGCATCTGCTATATTTTATTAAAATATATAAATCGTATCTTAATTTAAATTTATATTATTGTTGATATATATTGAATATTTTGATATAATTTTTGAATTTACATTTGAATTTAAATTTCAAATATCTATTTAATTTTAATTTAATTAGATCTTAAATTTTTATTCCAATTGAAATTCAAAGTTGAAATTTATTTTAATAATTTAAACTAAATTTTGTAAATTTTAAATTAAAATTTTGGTTTAAATTGTGAGTTCAATATAGTTTAGTATATTAAATTTGAATTAACAATTAACAAATTTTAATTAAAGTGGATTGAAACCAAACAAAAAAAATAGGCCAGCACATGCCAGGCCGAACCGGGATTGGACCGGTTTTGGACCGGACTCGGGCCGGATTTGTTCCGGATTTGGACTGGACTCGGGCCGGATTTGGACCGGAATCGGACCGGTATTGGACCAAAATCGGGCCGGATTAGGACCGGAATTTGTTTGGATTTGGACCACGGTATTGGACCAGGACCTGGGACAGGATCGGACCGGGCTAATTTCTCGCTGCAATCGGGCCGGGTAGGAATCGGACCCATGTAGGCTCATGAAACTGTAGTTTACTGTATAACAATCAACAATCATTTAAATTTTATTTTGAATATAAAATTTGAATTAAACTTTTTAAAAAATAATTAAATTGAATGGAATTTTAATTTTAATTAAAGTGGATTGAAACCAAACAAGAAAAATAGGCTAGCACAGGCCAGGCCGAACCGGGATTGGACCGGTTTTGGACCGGACTCGGGCCGATTTGGACCAAATTTGGACCGGACTCGGGCCGGATTTGGACAGGAATCGGACCGGTATTGGACCAAAATCGGGCCGGATTTGGACCAGAATTTGTTTGGAATTGGACCACGGTATTGGACCAGGACCTGGGACAGGATCGGACCGGGCTAAGATATGTAGGCTCATGAAACTGTAGTTTACTGTATAACAATCAATTATCTTTTAAATTTTATTTTGAATATAAAATTTGAATTAAACTTTTTAAAAAATAATTAAATTGAATGGAATTTTAATTTTAATTTTTTTATTGAATGGGAATTCAAATTATAATGCATTTATTTTAAAACGTATATTTACATTTTGAATTCATCCGAATTCAAAAAAAAATAACAAAATAATTAATATATATTAAAAAAATAGAACTATATAATTATTGTCCGCAACGAACTTGTAAATTTAAATGCGGATATAATATAAATTTTATAATAAAATATAGCAAATAAATTTACTTTTTTAAAAAATAAATTTTATTATGATTTTTTTTTCTTTTTCAATATTATATCAATGCATTTTAATAGCGTTTTTTTGTTAATTGGGATGTTATAAAGTAATCAAAATTTAGATAGAAAATTAAAAATTTAATATTTCATATATCTATTTAAAAATTTCACTATGTAGTTTACATGTTCAATACAATATTATATAATTTGTATTAAATTTATATAATATAAAATTCATGAATTTTTTAAAATTTAAATTCATAAATTTGAATTGAAAAAAAAACAAATGCATCTGCTATATTTTATTAAAATAAATAAATTGTATCTTAATTTAAATTTATATTATTGTTGATATTTATTGAATATTTTGATATAATTTTTGAATTTACATTTGAATTTAAATTTCAAATATCTATTTAATTTTAATTTAATTAGATCTTAAATTTTTATTCCAATTGAAATTCAAAGTTGAAATTTATTTTAATAATTTAAACTAAATTTTGTTAATTTTAAATTAAAATTTTAGTTTCAATTGTGAGTTAAATATAGTTTTGTATATTAAATTTGAATTAACAATTAACAAATTTTAATTAAAGAGTATGGAAACAAAAAAAAAAAAAAAAAAAAAAAAAAAAAAAAAAAAAAAGGGCCAGTACAGGCCAGGCCGAACTGGGATTGGAACGGTTTTGGACCGGACTCGGGCCTGATTTGGAGCGGATTTGGACCGGTCTCGGGCCGGATTTGGACCGGATTTGGACCGATCTCGGGCCGGATTTGGACCGGAATCGGACCGTTATTGGACCAAAATCTGGCCGGATTTGGACCGGAATTTGTTTGGATTTGGACCACGGTATTGGACCAGGATCTGGGACAGGATCGGACCTGGCTAAGATCTCGCTGCAATCGGGCCGGGCAGGAATCGGACCCAGGTAGGCCCATGAAACTGTAGTTTACTGTATAACAATCAACAATCCTTTAAATTTTATTTTGAATATAAAATTTGAATTAAACTTTTTAAAAAATAATTAAATTGAATGAAATTTTAATTTTAATTTTTTAATTGAATGGGAATTCAAATTATGATGCATTTATTTTAAAACGTATATTTACATTTTGAATTAATCCGAATTCAAAAAAAATAACAAAATAATTAATATATATTAAAAAAAATAGAACTATATAATTATTGTCCGCAACGAACTTGTAAATTTAAATGCGGATATAATATAAATTTTATAATAAAATATAGCAAATAAATTTACTTTTTTAAAAAATAAATTTTATTATGATTTTTTTCTTTCTTTTTTAATATTATATCAATGCATTATAATAGCGTTTTTTTGTTATTTGGGATGTTATAAAGTAACCAAAATTTAGATAGATAATTAAAAATTTAATATTTCATATATCTATTTAAAAATTTTCCTATGTAGTTTACATGTTCAATACAATATTATATAATTTTTATTTAATTTATATAATATAAAATTCATGAATTTTTTAAAATTTAAATTCATAAATTTGAATTGAAAAAAAAAACAAATGCATCTGCTATATTTTATTAAAATATATAAATCGTATCTTAATTTAAATTTATATTATTGTTGATATATATTGAATATTTTGATATAATTTTTGAATTTACATTTGAATTTAAATTTCAAATATCTATTTAATTTTAATTTAATTAGATCTTAAATTTTTATTCCAATTGAAATTCAAAGTTGAAATTTATTTTAATAATTTAAACTAAATTTTATAAATTTTAAATTAAAATTTTAGTTTAAATTGTGAGTTCAATATAGTTTAGTATATTAAATTTGAATTAACAATTAACACATTTTAATTAAAGTGGATTGAAACAAAACAAAAAAAATAGGCCAGCACAGGCCAGGCCGAACCGGGATTGGACCGGTTTTGGACCGGACTCGGGCCGGATTTGTTCCGGATTTGGACCGGACTCGGGCCGGATTTGGACCGGAATCGGACCGGTATTGGACCAAAATCGGGCCGGATTTGGACCGGAATTTGTTTGGATTTGGACCTCCCCAGACTGGAACATTGCCAAAAGACCAGGACCTGAGACAGGATCGGACCGGGCTAAGATCTCGCTGCAATCGGGCCGGGTAGGAATCGGACCCATGTAGGCTCATGAAACTGTAGTTTACTGTATAACAATCAACAATCCTTTAAATTTTATTTTGAATATAAAATTTGAATTAAACTTTTTAAAAAATAATTAAATTGAATGGAATTTTAATTTTAATTAAAGTGGGTAGAAACCAAACAAGAAAAATAGGCTAGCACAGGCCAGGCCGAACCGGGATTGGACCGGTTTTGGACCGGACTCAGGCCGGATTTGGACCAGATTTGGACCGGACTCGGGCCGGATTTGGACAGGAATCGGACCGGTATTGGACCAAAATCGGGCCGGATTTGGACCGGAATTTGTTTGGAATTGGACCACGGTATTGGACCAGGACCTGGGACAGGATCGGACCGGGCTAAGATCTCGCTGCAATCGGGCCGGGCAGGAATCAGACCCATGTAGGCTCATGAAACTGTAGTTTACTGTATAACAATCAATTATCCTTTAAATTTTATTTTGAATATAAAATTTGAATTAAACTTTTTAAAAAATAATTAAATTGAATGGAATTTTAATTTTAATTTTTTTATTGAATGGGAATTCAAATTATGATGCATTTATTTTAAAACGTATATTTACATTTTGAATTCATCCGAATTCAAAAAAAAATAACAAAATAATTAATATATATTAAAAAAAAATAGAACTATATAATTATTGTCCGCAACGAACTTGTAAATTTAAATGCGGATATAATATAAATTTTATAATAAAATATAGCAAATAAATTTACTTTTTTAAAAAATAAATTTTATTATGATTTTTTTTTTCTTTTTCAATATTATATCAATGCATTTTAATAGCGTTTTTTTGTTAATTGGGATGTTATAAAGTAATCAAAATTTAGATAGAAAATTAAAAATTTAATATTTCATATATCTATTTAAAAATTTCACTATGTAGTTTACATGTTCAATACAATATTATATAATTTGTATTAAATTTATATAATATAAAATTCATGAATTTTTTAAAATTTAAATTCATAAATTTGAATTGAAAAAAAAACAAATGCATCTGCTATATTTTATTAAAATAAATAAATTGTATCTTAATTTAAATTTATATTATTGTTGATATTTATTGAATATTTTGATATAATTTTTGAATTTACATTTGAATTTAAATTTCAAATATCTATTTAATTTTAATTTAATTAGATCTTAAATTTTTACTCCAATTGAAATTCAAAGTTGAAATTTATTTTAATAATTTAAACTAAATTTTGTAAATTTTAAATTAAAATTTTAGTTTCAATTGTGAGTTAAATATAGTTTTGTATATTAAATTTGAATTAACAATTAACAAATTTTAATTAAATAGTATGGAAACAAAAAAAAAAAAAAAAAAAAAAAAAAAAAAAAAAAAAAAAAAGGCCAGCACAGGCCAGGCCGAACTGGGATTGGAACGGTTTTGGACCGGACTCGGGCCTGATTTGGAGCGGATTTGGACCGGTCTCGGGCCGGATTTGGACCGGATTTGGACCGATCTCGGGCCGGATTTGGACCGGAATCGGACCGTTATTGGACCAAAATCTGGCCGGATTTGGACCGGAATTTGTTTGGATTTGGACCACGGTATTGGACCAGGATCTGGGACAGGATCGGACCGGGCTAAGATCTCGCTGCAATAGGGCCGGGCAGGAATCGGACCCATATAGGCCCATGAAACTGTAGTTTACTGTATAACAATCAACAATCCTTTAAATTTTATTTTGACTATAAAATTTGAAATAAACTTTTTAAAAAATAATTAAATTGAATGGAATTTTAATTTTAATTTTTTAATTGAATGGGAATTCAAATTATGATGCATTTATTTTAAAACGTATATTTACATTTTGAATTCATCCGAATTCAAAAAAAATAACAAAATAATTAATATATATATATAAAAATAGAACTAAATAATTATTCTCCGCAACGAACTTGTAAATTTAAATGCGGATATAATATAAATTTTATAATAAAATATAGCAAATAAATTTACTTTTTAAAAAATAAAATTTTATTATGATTTTTTTTTCTTTTTCAATATTATATCAATGCATTTTAATAGCGTTTTTTTCTTAATTGGGATGTTATAAAGTAACCAAAATTTAGATAGAAAATTAAAAATTTAATATTTCATATATCTATTTAAAAATTTTACTATGTAGTTTACATGTTCAATACAATATTATATAATTTTTAATTAATTTATATAATTAAAATTCATGAATTTCTAAAAATTTAAATTCATAAATTTGAATTGAAAAAAAACAAATGCATCTGCTATATTTTATTAAAATATATAAATCGTATCTTAATTTAAATTTATATTATTGTTGATATTTATTGAAGATTTTGATATAATTTTTGAATTTACTTTTGAATTTAAATTCCAAATATCTATTTAATTTTAATTTAATTAGATCTTAAAATTTTATTCCAATTGAAATTCAAAGTTGAAATTTATTTTAATAATTTAAACTAAATTTTGTAAATTTTAAATTAAATTTTAGTTTAAATTGTGAGTTAAATATAGTTTAGTATATTAAATTTGAATTAACAATTAACAAATTTTAATTAAAGAGGATTGAAAAAAAAAAAAAAAAAAAAAAAAAAGCCAAGCACAGGCCAGGCCGATCTTAGACCGGACTCGGGCCGGATTTGGACCGGATTAGGACCGGACTCGGGCCGGATTTAGACCGGAATCGGACCGGTATTGGACCAAAATCGGACCGGATTTGGACCGGAATTTGTTTGGATTTGGACCACGGTATTGGACCAGGATCTGGGACAGGATCGGACCGGGCTAAGATCTCGCTGCAATCGGGCCGGGCAGGAATCGGACCCATGTAGGCCCATGAAACTGTAGTTTACTGTATAACAATCAACAATCCTTTAAATTTTATTTTGACTATTAAATTTGAAATAAACTTTTTAAAAAATAATTAAATTGAATGGAATTTTAATTTTAATTTTTTAATTGAATGGGAATTCAAATTATGATGCATTTATTTTAAAACGTATATTTACATTTTGAATTCATCCGAATTCAAAAAAAATAACAAAATAATTAATATATATATAAAAAAATAGAACTATATAATTATTGTCCGCAACGAACTTGTAAATTTAAATGCGGATATAATATAAATTTTATAATAAAATATAGCAAATAAATTTACTTTTTAAAAAAATAAATTTTATTATGATTTTTTTGTTTCTTTTTCAATATTATATCAATGCATTTTAATAGCGTTTTTTTCTTAATTGGGATGTTATAAAGTAACCAAAATTTAGATAGAAAATTAAAAATTTAATATTTCATATATCTATTTAAAAATTTTACTACGTAGTTTACATGTTCAATACATTATTATATAATTTTTAATTAATTTATACAATTAAAATTCATGAATTTCTACAAATTTAAATTCATAAATTTGAATTGAAAAAAAACAAATGCATCTGCTATATTTTATTAAAATATATAAATCGTATCTTAATTTAAATTTATATTATTGTTGATATTTATTGAATATTTTGATATAATTTTTGAATTTACTTTTGAATTTAAATTCCAAATATCTATTTAATTTTAATTTAATTAGATCTTAAAATTTTATTCCAATTGAAATTCAAAGTTGAAATTTATTTTAATAATTTAAACTAAATTTTGTAAATTTTAAATTAAATTTTAGTTTAAATTGTGAGTTAAATATAGTTTAGTATATTAAATTTGAATTAACAATTAACAAATTTTAATTAAAGAGGATTGAAAAAAAAAAAAAAAAAAAAAAAAGCCAAGCACAGGCCAGGCCGATCTTAGACCGGACTCGGGCCGGATTTGGACCGGATTTGGACCGGACTCGGGCCGGATTTAGACCGGAATCGGACCGGTATTGGACCAAAATCGGGCCGGATTTGGACCGGAATTTGTTTGGATTTGGACCACGGTATTGGACCAGGATCTGGGACAGGATCGGACCGGGCTAAGATCTCGCTGCAATCGGGCCGGGCAGGAATCGGACCCATGTAGGCCCATGAAACTGTAGTTTACGGTATAACAATCAACAATCCTTTAAATTTTATTTTGAATATAAAATTTGAATTAAACTTTTTAAAAAATAATTAAATATAATGGAATTTTAATTTTAATTTTTTAATTGAATGGGAATTCAAATTATGATGCATTTATTTTAAAACGTATATTTACATTTTGAATTCATCCGAATTCAAAAAAAACAACAAAATAATTAATATAAATATAAAAAAATATAACTATATAATTATTGTCCGCAACGAACTTGTAAATTTAAATGCGGATATAATATAAATTTTATAGTAAAATATAGCAAATAAATTTACTTTTTTTGAAAATAAATTTTATTATGATTTTTTTTTTTCTTTTTCAATATTATATCAATGCATTTTAATAGTGTTTTTTTTGTTAATCGGGATGTTATAAAGTAACCAAAATTTTGATAGAAAATTAAAAAGTTAATATTTCATATATCTACTTAAAAATTTTACTATGTAGTTTACATGTTCAATACAATATTATATAATTTTTATTTAATTTATATAATATAAAATTTATGAATTTTTAAAAATTTAAATTCATAAATTTGAATTGAAAAAAAAACAAATGCATCTGCTATATTTTATTAAAATATATAAATCGTATCTTAATTTAAATTTATATTATTGTTGATATATATTGAATATTTTGATATAATTTTTGAATTTACATTTGAATTTAAATTTCAAATATCTATTTAATTTTAATTTAATTAGATCTTAAATTTATATTTCAATTGAAATTCAAAGTTGAAATTTATTTTAATAATTTAAACTAAATTTTGTAAATTCTAAATTAAAATTCCAGTTTAAATTCCGAGTTAAATATAGTTTAGTATATTAAATTTGAATTAACAATTAACAAATTTTAATTAAAGTGGATTGAAACCCAAAAAAAAAAGAAAAAAGGCAAGCATAGGTCAGGCCGAACCGGGATTGGACCGGTTTTGGACCGGACACGGTCCGGATTTGGACCGGTCTCGGGCCGGATTTGGACCGGAATCGGACCGGTATTTGACCAAAATCGGGCCGGATTTGGACCGGAATTTGTTTGGATTTGGACCACGGTATTGGACCAGGATCTGGGACAGGATCGGACCGGGCTAAGATCTCACTGTAATCGGGCCGGGCAGGAATCGGACCCATGTACGCCCATAAAACTGTAGTTTACTGTATAACAATCAACAATCCTTTAAATTTTATTTTGAATATAAAATTTGAATTAAACTTTTTAAAAAATAATTAAATATAATGGAATTTTAATTTTAATTTTTTAATTGAATGGGAATTCAAATTATGATGCATTTATTTTAAAACGTATATTTACATTTTGAATTCATCCGAATTCAAAAAAAATAACAAAATAATTAATATATATTAAAAAAAATAGAACTATATAATTATTATCCGCAACGAACTTGTAAATTTAAATGCGGATATAATAATAATTTTATAATAAAATATAGCAAATAAATTTTATTATGATTTTTTTTTTCTTTTTCAATATTATATCAATGCATTTTAATAGCGTTTTTTTCTTAATTGGGATGTTATAAAGTAACCAAAATTTAGATAGAAAATTAAAAATTTAATATTTCATATATCTATTTAAAAATTTTATTATGTAGTTTACATGTTCAATACAATATTAGATAATTTTTATTTAATTTATATAATATAAAATTCATGAACTTTTTAAAATTTAAATTCATAAATTTGAATTGAAAAAAAAACAAATGCATCTGCTATATTTTATTAAAATAAATAAATTGTATCTTAATTTAAATTTATATTATTGTTGATATTTATTGAATATTTTGATATAATTTTTGAATTTACATTTGAATTTAAATTTCAAATATCTATTTAATTTTAATTTAATTAGATCTTAAATTTTTATTCCAATTGAAATTCAAAGTTGAAATTTATTTTAATAATTTAAACTAAATTTTGTAAATTTTAAATTAAAATTTTGGTTTAAATTGTGAGTTAAATATAGTTTAGTATATTAAATTTGAATTGACATTTAACAAATTTTAATTAAAGAGGATTGAAACCAAAAAAAAAAAAAAAAAAAAAGGCAAGCACAGGCCAGGCCGAACCGGGATTGGACCGGTTTTGGACCGGACTCGGGCCGGATTTGGACCGGATTTGGACCGGAATCGGACCTGTATTTGATCAATATCGGGCCGTATTTAGACCGGAATTTGTTTGGATTTGGACCACGGTATTGGACCAGGACCTTGGACAGGATCAGACCGGGCTAAGATCTCGCTGCAATCGGGCCGGGTAGTAATCGGACCCATGTAGGCCCATGAAACTGTAGTTTACTGTATAACAATCAACAATCCTTTAAATTTTATTTTGAATATAAAATTTGAATTAAACTTTTTAAAAAATAATTAAATTGAATGGAATTTTAATTTTAATTAAAGTGGATTGAAACCAAACAAGAAAAATAGGCTAGCACAGGCCAGGCCGAACCGGGATTGGACCGGTTTTGGACCGGACTCGGGCCGATTTGGACCAAATTTGGACCGGACTCGGGCCGGATTTGGACAGGAATCGGACCGGTATTGGACCAAAATCGGGCCGGATTTGGACCGGAATTTGTTTGGAATTGGACCACGGTATTGGACCAGGACCTGGGACAGGATCGGACCGGGCTAAGATATGTAGGCTCATGAAACTGTAGTTTACTGTATAACAATCAACCATCCTTTAAATTTTATTTTGAATATAAAATTTGAATTAAACTTTTTAAAAAATAATTAAATTGAATGGAATTTTAATTTAAATTTTTTAATTGAATGGGAATTCAAATTATGATGCATTTATTTTAAAACGTATATTTACATTTTGAATTCATCCGAATTCAAAAAAAATAACAAAATAATTAATATATATTAAAAAAAATAGAACTATATAAATATTGTCCGCAACGAACTTGTAAATTTAAATGCGGATATAATATAAATTTTATAATAAAATATAGCAAATAAATTTACTTTTTTTAAAAATAAATTTTATTATGATTTTTTTTTTCTTTTTCAATATTATATCAATGCATTTTAATAGCGTTTTTTTTGTTAATTGGGATGTTATAAAGTAACCAAAATTTAGATAGAAAATTAAAAATTTAATATTTCATATATCTATTTAAAAATTTCACTATGTAGTTTACATGTTCAATAAAATATTATATAATTTGTATTAAATTTATATAATATAAAATTCATGAATTTTTTAAAATTTAAATTCATAAATTTGAATTGAAAAAAAAACAAATGCATCTGCTATATTTTATTAAAATAAATAAATTGTATCTTAATTTAAATTTATATTATTGTTGATATTTATTGAATATTTTGATATAATTTTTGAATTTACATTTGAATTTAAATTTCAAATATCTATTTAATTTTAATTTAATTAGATCTTAAATTTTTATTCCAATTGAAATTCAAATTTGAAATTTATTTTAATAATTTAAACTAAATTTTGTTAATTTTAAATTAAAATTTTAGTTTCAATTGTGAGTTAAATATAGTTTTGTATATTAAATTTGAATTAACAATTAACAAATTTTAATTAAAGAGTATGGAAACAAAAAAAAAAAAAAAAAAAAAAAAAAAAAAAAAAAAGGCCAGCACGGGCCAGGCCGAACCGGGATTGGACCGGTTTTGGACCGGACTCGGGCCCCATTTGGACCGGATTTGGACCGGATTTGGACCGGTCTCGGGCCGGATTTGGACCGGAATCGGACCGGTATTGGACGAAAATCGGGCCGGATTTGGACCGGAATTTGTTTGGATTTCGACCGGACTCGGGCCCGATTTTGGTCCAATACCGATCCGATTCCGGTCCAAATGGGGCCCGAGTCCGGTCCAAAACCGGTCCAATCCCGGTTCGGCCTGGCATGTGGTGGCCTATTTTTTTTTTTTGGTTTCAATCCACTTTAATTAAAATTTATTAATTGTTAATTCAAATTTAATATACTAAACTATATTTAACTCACAATTTAAACTAAAATTTTAATTTAAAATTTACAAAATTTAGTTTAAATTATTAAAATAAATTTCAACTTTGAATTTCAATTGGAATAAAAATTTAAGAACTAATTAAATTAAAATTAAATAGATATTTGAAATTTAAATTCAAATGAAAATTCAAAAATTATATCAAAATATTCAATAAATATTAACAATAATATAAATTTAAATTAAGATACGATTTATATATTTTAATAAAATATAGCAGATGCATTTGTTTTTTTTTCAGTTCAAATTTATGAATTTAAATTTTAAAAAATTCAAGAATTTTATATTATATAAATTAAATAAAAATTATATAATATTTTATTGAACATGTAAACTACATAGTGAAATTTGGTTACTTTATAACATCTCAATTAACAAAAAAAACGCTATTAAAATGCATTGATATAATATTGAAAAAGAAAAAAAATCATAATAAAATTTATTTTTTAAGAAAGTAAATTTATTTGCTATATTTTATTATAAAATTTATATTATATCCGTATTTAAATTTACAAGTTCGTTGCGGACAATAATTATATAGTTCTATTTTTTTTTAATATATATTAATTATTTTGTTATTTTTTTTTGAATTCGGATGAATTCAAAATGTAAATATACGTTTTAAAATAAATGCGTCATAATTTGAATTCCCATTCAATTAAAAAATTTAAATTAAAATTCCATTCAATTTAATTATTTTTTAAAAAGTTTAATTCAAATTTTATATTCAAAATAAAATTTAAAGGATTGTTGATTGTTATACAGTAAACTACAGTTTCATGGGCCTACATGGGTCCGATTCCTGCCCGGCCCGATTGCAGCGAGATCTTAGCCCGGTCCGATCCAGTCCTAGGTCCTGGTCCAATACCGTGGTCCAAATCCAAACAAATTCCGGTCCAAATCCGGCCCGATATTGATCCAATACCAGTCCGATTCCGGTGCAAATCCGGCCCGAGTCCGGTCCAAATCCGGTCCAATCCCGGTTCGGCCTGGCCCGTGGTGGCCTATTTATATATATATATATATATATATTGGTTTCAAAAGAAATTTTCTTTAAAAATATAAAAAATTTATAAGTTTTTTCTAACTATTAAAAAGTTATTATGGTTAAAAATAATTAAAATTTTAAAACTATTAATTTTATTTGAATAAGTTTTTAATTTTATTTTTTACTTAAATCCAAACTAATTTTTTAAAGTTGTTATATTAACTTTGTATTCACGACAATCAATAATCATATTTGAATTTAATTACAAACGTATATATATATGTAACTTTAAAATTTTATTTTATATGAAATTTGTAGTTGAAATTTCATTATATATCCAATATTTTAGAAGTTAATTCGATTCCAAAATTTAAATTAAAGTTTGGATTTATATTTAAATCTATTTTTATTTATTTATTTATTTATTTATTTATTTACTATATTTACCATTACAATATATATATATATATATATATATATATATATATATATATATATATATATATATATATATATATATATATATATATATATATATATATATATATATATATATATATATAGTGGTTCGGGGCGCGGTACACTCAACGCCCAGTGATTGTGACCTCGAATTATTTTTTCCAAAAACCCACAAAATAATATATTTTGAAGCAAAACTGGCAACGTTGTAAAGAGGGTAAGCTCACCGGGTGGTGACGGGACTCAGACACAAAAATCACACAGTGCCCGGCCCGACAAAATCATACAATTTATAGTCCTAAACGTGCCTTAGGCAAGCCCGGCCCGGACCAGCTAAAATGGTCCGATTGGGCCTCGTCCAAACCGGGCAAAAATTTTGAACCCTCATCTCATAACGGGCTTCAGGCCTGAATAGTACGGGCCAGGCCCTCACTGGCCTAGTGTTATTTCTTTAGGTTTTACAATTTTTTATATTTAAAAATATTAAAATTTTATTATTAAAAGGCCATTATGGTTTAAAAAATAATTAAAATTTTTAACTTCTACTTATTTTTACAAAAAACTAAAAATTAAAAATTTTAAAAAGTATTTGAATAAAAGCTTAAAAATTATATAAATATTTACAAAATTATTTGGACGGAACTTAGAAGAATATCAAATTAATCGATTTATTTAAATAAAAAAAATTTGAAATATAAAAAATAAAATTTGATGGTTTTAAATTGAAAATCATATATATATATATATATATATATATATATATATATTGAATATAGGCTCTTATTCCGCCTAAACCCATTACGGGTCGGGCTTACGGGCCTACAAGTAGGCCCAGTCCGACCCGTCTGTTCGGGATGGGCCGTACCCGGCCGGGCTGGGCCCGTTTTCATCTCTATAAATAATCGGTACGGTCACGTCCTGGTATTCGTGACCTCAAAATTTTTTGATGAGAATTCTACAAAAAAAAAAAGAAATCGTGGCAAATGAAACGATGTTGCATGTGGGGTAACCTTACCGGGGGTGCCCATACTCACTGATCTTTGGGTGCTAATTTAATTTTACTATAATTTAATTATTGAAATCAACAAAATAAATAAATAATAATTAGGAATCATATTTATTCAAAAAATTCTAAAAAATTTAAATTGAATTTTTTAAAGTCATAAATTTTTAATTCAAATTATTTACAATCAAAACCTTCGCTTTATATATTTCTTATTTCTTTAGATTTAAAGGCAGATTTCAATATCTTTTTTCTCAGTTTTAATATTTCTATAAAAAACCTATAATATTGTTTATAGTAATACTAATAAATTATTTTTAAGACATAAAAATATTCTTCTCTTTTCAGTATTTTATTTAAATATGAAATTTACAATAACATTACAAAAATATTATTATGAGAAATCAAAATAAAATGCATTACCCTTTAATTCTAAATATCTAAATTTCAAAATTTCAGAGATATAAACTAATATTTCATTATAACTATTAAATAAGAATAAAAAATAAAAAGTAATTAATCAAATTCTAACCATTGTTTTATATTATAAACTCTAATCTTGTCAAATTGAGATATATAATTTCCTTTTATAATAACTAATAAATTATTTTATCTCACATTTTTCTCTAAATTCTAATCTTGTTTTATCCGCTGATCAATCACTTTTATAGTAAGAATTGCTATTTTAAAATTAAAATATGAATTATTTTCTCGTTATAATTACTAAATCTGATTAAGTCAATTAATTATATTCTCGTCACTCTTATATTGTTCTTTCATTATAACTATTAAATTATTTTTAAAAGTTTTAATCAATAAGTTTAATATAAGATTATATAATTTAAATTTTAATTATATAATATAAACTTCAAAATTTTGTAAATCAATCATCATTTTTTCAATTTAGACGAATATTTAAAAGTTTTGTTAATTCTATCTATTAGTATTTAGTTGTTAAATTAAATTCATATTCACGAAAATCAATAGTCATATTTGAATTTAATTACAAACGTATATATATTTAACCTTAAAATTTTATTTTATATGAAATTCATTGTTGAAATTTCATTATATATCCAAAAATTTAGAATTTGATTCGATTCCAAAATTTAAAGTAAAGTTCGTATTTATATTTAAATTTATGATTCAAACTTAAATTTTAAATTTTCTAAATCTATTATTAATTACTTATTTATTTATTTATTTTCGTAATATATTTTGAATATTTTTTTACTCTATTTACCATTTCAATATATATTTAAATATATATATATATATATATATATGGAAAATGCTATGTGTACACCCGTAAGGGGTGTACATCTCACACCCCCACCCATCTAAAGGTGGGGGTGTGATGATGGGTCACTTGATGTGACCCGTAAAAAATATCGCCACCATTAAAATGGTGGAGATGTATGATATACACCCCTTCGGGGTGTACATGTAGCATTGCTCATATATATATATATATATATATATATATATATATAGTGGTTCGTTGCGCGGTACACTCATCGCCCGGTGATTGTGACCTCGAATTATTTTCCCCAAAAATCCACAAAATAATTTATTTTGAAGCAAAACGGGCAACGTTGTAAAGAGGGTAAGCTCACCAGGTGGTGACGGGACTCAGACCACTGCAGCGTGTTGTTATCTCGCCTGAATGGGCCTTAACGGGCTCAGCCCACAAAATCCCACAGTGCCCGGCCCGACAAAATCATACAATTTCTAGGCCTAAACGGGCCTTAGGCAAGCCCGGCCCGGACCAGCTAAAATGGTCCACTTGGGTTTCGCCCTAACCGGGCCAAAATTTTGGACCCTCATCTCATAACGGGTTTCAGGCCTGAATAGTACGGGCCGGGCCCACACTGGCCTAGTGTTAGTTTTTTATGTTTTAAAATTTGTTATATTTAAAAATATTAAAATTTTATTATTAAAAGGCCATTATGGTTAAAATAAATAATTAAAATTTTGAACTTCTACTTATACTAGTTACTACCCCGCGCTACGCCGCGGCTGAGTTAGTAAAATATAGGAAAAATACATAGAATATCCAAAGTATAACAAAAATTATTACCAAAATCTGTAAATTATTAAAAAGTGTACTAAATTACAATAAACCACTACGTAACAAAGTGAAGTTAAACAGTTGAAATATAGTTCTTGATTGAAAGTACAAATTTCTTATAATTATTTATTTGCATAATGTAAATCTAAATAAGTTATGTTGGAATATGATTCTGCATTATTTGTCTTCACTTGCTTCTTCACTTGGTTCAGCATTATCACTTGCTTGAGCAGCATCACTTGATTGAGCATCATGAGGAAATCTATAGATGGAAGAAGAAAATTACTAAAAGAAGAAAATAAAAAGGAAGTTAATTTTGAATATAAATGAAAAAATTATTTGTTATTACCTAATACACTGCCTTTTTGCCAATGGAACTTCATCTAAATTTTCCAGATGAACTACAGGACTGTCATTTTTTTAAAATTTAAATCTTAAAATGGCAAAAGTATATTATATCAAATAAATAAAATAAATATAAAATAAGGATACCTTGAAGATTTTTTTGGAGTTGGAGATGCTTCTTGAAATAATTCTTCTTGAATTTGTTTTCCTTTTGGAGATGACAGAAGTTGTTCTTCACACTTAATAAGTAGATTATTTCCAAGTTGACTTTGGCTTGAGTGAAGTTGTTCTTCACATTTAATATGTAGGTCCTTTCCAAGTTGACCTTTGCCTTTTACATCATAATTTGAAGTATAAAGTTTATTAACTTTGAAATAGAGGTTTGTTGCACTAAATCTTTGTGAGTCTGGAGAAATTTGGAAAATGTGTTTTTGACCGATAATATTTTTAATGGCTGGAGGCAAGACGAATCTGTCTGAACCAACTGTTGCAGCAAGATTTTGTGCTGGGATGCGAATTAAATCTTGTGCTACTCTTCCAAATATCGTAAAAGTTCCAACATCAGTATCATCTGCGACGGTGGCATTTAGCTTGTACCTTATAATAATCACAATTGTTAGGAAAAAATAAGTTAAATTAATCTATTTAGATGATAAACCTTTATGTTAGAGTATTTACCAAGGCATAGGAGGCTTGTCGTTGTTTCCACAATGAGGGCAATAAAAAATATCGTCGTATGACTTCACCGCTGATTTACAATAATGGCAAGCCTTATACCACCAACCATACGACGTATCTATGTCCAACAGTGTGACTTCACAGGTAAACTTCATACTCTATCGAGAAAAAGAAAATAAACAAAAAATGGTTTGTTGCTTTGTAGGTAAACATCACATTCTATAGAAGGGGAAAAAAAATAGAGGAAAAGAATTTTAATAGGAAAAAAAGAAGGAAAAGTAAATTGTCATAAAAATACATCACTTACTTGAATATTAGGTGAGTCCATAGCTAAGATTTCAGAAATAGTTTTTCTATTCATTCGCATCTCTTCGTCAGGACTGATAATATCTTCTTGTGTACAGGTGATTTGCTTTATTGGGTTAGCTGTTGGTCTTACTCTGTACATCAAAATTCACATGTAAATAACAAAATGAATCAAAGGAATTAAATTGTAAGCAAATTTGCATGTTTATGTAGACAAACCTATTCAGAAATTCGCCAACTTCCGGAATTTCTAAGTTAAGGTAAATTTTCGAAGCCGAACATGTTGATAAATATATCCGGTCTAAAAGAAGTATAACACAAAACACAAAATAATGTCATTTTATATAGTAGTTTTACAGGTAAGTAAAAAAAAGGGAAAAATGTAATTGACAAATATACCTCTAAAGGAACGAACCGTCATTCCAGCCAGAACTACAACTACTGGGCCACCAACATCCTCCTCAAAAATTTTACTTTCATCGAAATCTATAGCGAATTTATCCCATAATGTCACTGGCAAAATATTATTTCTGTAGTAAAAGTAACGTGCATATTTAATATAGTGAATGCTGCAAGTAAGAGGAAAACATAGGGAAAAAAATTGGGAAGTGTAAATTTGTACTCTAAATCTTGTATTTCCAAATTTCGGATTGGAGTGAGGATTTGACCGACATATTTGTGAGTGAGATCTGTGACAGAACATATCTTACCAAAGACATCTACAAAGTAGAAGAAGAGAAAAGAATATTAAGAGAAGTACGTAAGTCATCAAAGGTGGTTTCTCTTAATACAAAATGAATAGTTCAATGTATTTGTAAGAAATATTACCAGTCAGAATACTATCATTATATCTCCTATTTTCAACTTCAGAAAATGTGCAGAAATTGAAGCTATACAGTGGCATTGAATCTATGCCATCCTCAAGTTGAGTTACCGTTGTCCATTTTCCAATTTGAATCATAAACTTCCTGTCAACAGCAGCAAACTTTTTCTTACTTGGAATAACAACAATTTTTTCTATAAGATACACAACGCCTTCTATGAGTTGAGTTTTAAATTCTCCGACATCCTGTTTTCGTATTGTTCCTTGCATAGAATATCCCTATTTAAGACAATAATATATGTAAATCAGCATACAAAATTGATAGAAGGTAAAAAACATAACTGTACATAAGTATATAAGACAGTGCAAACCTTCTCATCAACCATAAGGCAATCCATGCTGAATATATCCCCTTTTAAAAATGGAGCAGTTGATTCCCATATACGACAAATTCTTACTTTGATCTTACAGTTTTGGTGCTGTAAGGATAATTGCGATAATAGGATGTAGTCCATTGCTGCTCCAATAATATGTTCAATATAAAAATAGAAACAAAGATATGCATAAAAGGATGATTAACATGCCAGGAGAACAATAATTTATTTGTCAAAAAAAAACTGATATTCCACTGATGAAATAATGAAACAACAGTAAAAAAAAATGCACATAGCATGAAAACAATCATAGTATCATATATTATTATAGATCATCGAATATTTCATGATAGACGATATTTTTTGTATATCCTTCTGGTGCTTGATCATTATTATCTATAAGAATTCGTAGCCCTTGTCGAGAGGTTACTCTAGAAATTGCTACATAAAGTTGACCATGAGAGAATACCGGCCGCGGCAAAAAAAGGCCAATTTTCTGCAATGTCTGCCCCTGACTTTTATTAATTGTCATTGCATAGCTCAAACGTATCGGGAATTGTCTCCTTTTTAATATAAATGGCCACTTCGATTCGGTTACATTCATAACTATGCGAGGAATATAAACCTTCTCGCCGATATGATTTCCTGTAAAGATTTGTGCCTCAATAACTCTGGGAGCTAATTGAGTTATTATCAATCGAGTACCATTGCAGAGACCAGAATTTTGGCTAATGTTGCGTAGCAACATTACAGGAGCTCCTACTTTTAACTTTAGTTCATGATGGGAGACTCCATTGAACTTCAAAGAGTTCAAAAATTCAACCGGGTAAAGTATGTCACTTTCTTCTGCATTCCGTGATGTGTTACATATTGAATCTGAGCTCATATACAATCGTTCTTCTGTTGGCAACAGAGTAAGAACGTAATTATTTATCTCATCAACCATTTCATTCACAGGTGTGATGATAGCTCTATCTCTCAAGTAGCTGGAATCATTGTAGTTTTCTTCGATGTCATCGTATACTTCTGAAACAATTGTTTCAATTCCATTGTTATTAGGTTTTATAAGTATATCATCCGGAATTTTAATCCAGGTTGGTTCATCATCTCCTTCTAATCCAATAGCAGCTATTTTGCCATCACCAACATCGAGCATCCATTTACTGAATTCCGCTAAAGATCTATCTGCTGACTCATCTCCTGAATTTCGTATTAATCTCATATTTGTAGTGAGACGAAAAATTTTACAATTTTTCCATATATATGATTTAGTAAGTGAAGCATTAAGTATATCTTGCTTCGTCCCGCCGACAACAACCGGAAGTATTTGTCTGAAATCGCCGCCTAAAAGAAGAGTTTTTCCCCCAAAAAGCTTTTCACCTGTATCGGGTTCATCAGACTCCAATATATCTTTCAATGACTTGTCTAAAGCCTCAAAACAATTTCTATGATTCATCGGGGCTTCATCCCAAATTATTAAACTGGTACGTGAAATTAATTTTGCAAGTTGGGTCCCTTTCTTAATTTCACAAAGTGAACAATCATCCACTTTAATAGGGATTTTAAACCTTGAGTGAGCTGTCCGACCTCCAGGCAGTAGGAGGGATGCTATTCCTGATGACGCGACCGCTAGTACAATCTTTCCTTCAGACCTCAATTTTGAAATTATTGTCTTCCAAAGATAAGTTTTGCCTGTTCCACCATAGCCATAGACAAATATAACATCTCTAGTGTTTTGATATATAGATGCTAAAACAGTATTATATATACTTTTCTGTTCATCATTCAAATCACTGTATAATTGAGCATGCTCGCATTGTAATTCATGTATATTGTAATCCAATTCTTCTCTTATTAATCTGTTGTCGAATTCATCATTCAGTAATCTATTAGGAACCGGAAGCTTATACTGCGAGAGTGAGCTACAGTTTTTGTTAAAAAGAACTTCGAGCTCAAATAAAACATGATTTTGCAACTCCATCTGAGATATTTGCAGATTTTGAATCCCGAGAACCTTTTTCAATCTGTGCAAAATATCATCAGCTAATAATTCCCAATATTCATCCCACAATTTGACAGGGTCAGCGAGTTCACAATACATAATTAAGGTGACAAACAATTGGCGCAGTTGAGCTGCAGAAGACCACTGTGATGCTTCTTCTATGCTTCTCTCCATTCCTTATCATCACCAAGTAAGCCGAGAGCATCGCACGCTGCACGAAAGTTTCGTAAATAATACCGTGTACCGTTCTAATCTCTGTATAATTTCTTGGACCTTTTACTACATTTAAAAGCATCCTTAAGAAATAAAGTTCTCCAGCGCTTGGATGGATGTAAACAATTCTACCAATGCGATTCCTTTGTTTTCGCATTGACCCAAAATTTTTCTTTAGGGTGCCACACCCATTTAGTAGGAAAATTAGCATATGTAAGTTGTCGAGCATCCTCATAAGTTAAATTGGTCTGCATCCATTCGGTGAACATTGTTTTGTCAATATTAGGACGATTTAAGACATCGGATAAATTTTGGTTATCATAATATGTAACATTATTCATCATAGGTAGATGCACCGTTAATCGTTCAACTGATGGCTCTCTAAAGTGGATGTCAAACTCAAATATCCGCCAAATTGCTTCATATGCTGATAAATATCGACAATCCAAGTATTGTTTGATCTCGTCGACTTGCTTATATTGTCGTTGAAGAGATGTGCTATCATGCTGGACATTATTTTCGACAACAACTTTAGATCGATCCGGACCTTTATTGATATACTTGAACAGATATTTGATAAGTCTTGATTTGTTACACCATTCAACATTAATATGAGCTTGATATTTGATAACCAATCGCAAATTATGCGGGACAACAAACCTATTATCAAGCTCAACATGATTTTCATAATATGTCTCTGATTTTCCCTTCGTTATAGATAGGATATCCGTCATCGGTTATTATCGTTTCGTTCCTGTACTCCTTTGGAAAAAATTTTGAGCATCGACCCTTTATCATACATGGTGCTCCTGGTTTTGCAACCCCGCATGGACCATGCATCATAAATTTACCAATAGCGGCATAACCAATTGGATCAACAGTAATATCAGGTATTTCTGCCGAGATTATGGAATCAATCTCTGTAGTTGTTAAATATTTATGATCTAAGTGCAACCACACTAAGATATGAACATGTGGAAGGCCTCTCTTCTGAAACTCAACAGTATACAACTCTGCCATAATTCAGAAAAAGGAACGGGAAAAAAAAAGTTAGACCCAATGAGTTTGCGTATATTTTAGACAGTAAAGCTATTATTTGGCCACGTACCAGCAGTAGATATTCCAAAAAATTGACCTTTCTTAATATCAGTCATCAAAGCTTCTAATTTTAACTTGAATACCCTACTAACAATGTCTGGCCTATCTTCAGATCTTTGGCCAGGTATAAACTGCACAGCCTCTTGAATTTCTTGCCATTGTGCATTACATGTAAATGTAATAAATAAATCAGGAGGACCACAGTGTCTGCATATAGCAATAGCATCCTGATAATTTTGAATCATATAGCGAGGACCAGCAGTAAAACTTGAAGGTAGCACAACACGTTTACCGACGGCGTTACCATCTACATCTCCTTCAAATACGGCATCCTTAATACCTTTGTAAAGCTCAGATCGTAAAGTAGTTTGATTTTTTCTAATGTAGTGGAGCCTTTCTTCTTCAACACATGAGAAAGCATCAACAATATATTGCTGAAAAAGCTTTCCTCCTCGAGTCAGTGTTTTTCCTTCCCTCAATCGATTTTGAATTCTATAAGCGTAGAATTCACGCATTGTAATATATTGTCGTGAATTTTTTTTTTTTCGAGAACTTTCTCTGCATTCTATTCCAAGTCTGAAACCATCTTCACCGTAGGGAAACAAAATAGGATATTGCATAGCCATGAAAGAGGGATGTAAATCAGAAATGCGCTTTAAACCATCTGCTTTATGTTCAACAATAATATCTCGTTGTCGATCTGCACACCCCAGATCCCCAATTATCAAGCCAGCAATTTCTGCACATGAAGGAGGATTATATTGCTGCATATTATCTCCACGTGCACCAATCAATCTCAATCTAATAGGTAAGAAATCAGTTTCGCTAAACGATCTCTTGCCATTCTAAATGCTTTAACTATCTCATTTTGACTATCAAAGATATGCATCAGTTCTCGGACAATATTTCTATCGATATTTTGGAGATCACCACTGCCAGAAATTGCGTTCATTCTGTTCTCAAACTTCATTCGCAGTATCATAAATGTATAGTTGAGCAAATTTGGGTCGGTGCCCATCTACCGGAAGAAGAGAACCCATAAGATGGTAATTCTGGCCATTGATTCTAAAAACATAGGGACCTGTTCTCATATTAATTTCCGTATCTATTTTTGCACCAATTGAGGTGAATGCAAACATAGAATTGTACACCCGTATATTATCCCGAAACTTTCTAGCTTCTCCGGAACCTTGGTAATCTAATAAAGTATCTAAAATAGGTGGGGTATGGCGCACACAACGGCAAATAAATTCGGCCTTCTTGACAACATAAAGAAAACCTCGGAACACTTTCATTTCGAGATTTATAAATCCGTTCATTGTACCATAAGAAAGCTCCACATGATTGGCATTCATATTTTGGTAATCCGAGATATGATTGTTCAATAGATGGAACTGGAATCTGAGAATTCTCTGTACTATCTACATTCACACTTGTATGTTCAGAAACTTCTAGTGTCTCTTTATTTCTTCGCTGATTAAGAATAACCTTTTGCCTTTTTCTATTATCAGAAATACCAGTGTGCATATACTCAAAAGCTTCGCTGTGCTCTTTATTCTCCGTTGATTAAGAATAATCTTTCGTTTTCTCCTTTTCTCTGCACACTGTTGCTTGTCCATTTAAGCCTGACGTAAAAAAAATCATACCGAAAAAGGTATGTTTAACTTAAACTACATTGCTCGCAATGCGTGAAATGTTAAACTAAAGAGTTCAAACTTGCATACATGTGATAAAGTTATTTGTTGGCTTCAAACACTTCATTACATACATCTAAAACTTCATAAAGATAATTATATTATGTATAATTTTTATAATTATAATTCATTAAATTAAATAAATTGGAAAATGGATAATAATAAGTATGGATAAGATAGAAACAACCATGTGTATCTAAATCACTTTAAAGTAGGATAGAGTACGAATACTAACAACCATATGTATTGTTCATTTAAGACGTAATTTTTTTTTTTTTACAAATCATCATACAAAATAAAATACATAATTTTAAATATATAAAATTATATTATAATATAAATTTTAATATTAATTTAAAAGAGGATATTATCTTATTTTTTAAAAAATAATTTAATAATTTCCGGTGATAGAATTTATAAATTAAATTCAAAACTCTTCATTTAAGATAATAAAAAAAATAATATAAGAGTTATAACAATATAAACCAAAATAGTGGCATTTTTGATGGATTATTCCTCTAAGTGATACCAAGCATTAATTATGTGTGTTCTCAAGGACTTATTTTCAAATTTGTCAATTAAGGCATAAAAAAAAAA
>CM055073.1:38456218-38470392 GCA_029204045.2 Tillandsia leiboldiana | reverse complement strand
AGAATTTTGTTCGATTTTAACCGGGATCGGACCGGATTTGGAACGGTATTGAACCGGAAATACTACACAGTAATCAAAGTCGAGAAATACTACTGTGAACCGACACAGTTTAATTTAGCAGTCATCTTCACTAGAAATACTACTGTGAACTGACACAGTTTAATTTAGCAGTCATCTTCACTAAAAAGAAAAGGGTCAAGCAGTTTGTTTAATCAAAGCACTAGATGAATTAAACAAGTATTATTCCCATGCTCAGAAAATAAAATATCCCCTGAAATGACGAGAGTATCTGTATTACATTATGAACAAAGAGGTGTCACTTTATAGTCTGATTATAAATTTGTAAGATAAATTTAGAATAACAAATCTTACATAATTTATATCAGACAGTAAAATTCCGTCTGTGCAAACAATTTATCTTAACTTCATACTCGTTGACGTTCAAATGTACCTTTACTTGCTAATCTAAATAATATGATTATTTTTCGAAATCATCTAAAAGACATGTTTAGCCTTAAAATACGAGTTTGAATAGATGTCTTCAATAGTAAATAGTGATAAAGCGGACTATAAATTATCTGAGACATAGCCCAGGATTATTCAACATATCATTCAAAATATAAAGAGCAATAAAACACGGCACCAAACCAAACTCCACCATAGCAACACTCAACAAGGAAGATAAAAGATAAAACCAACAATTAATTAATTAATCATAAAATTCCTGAAGAATTAATTCAAAAATATGTCGGATCCATCCAGGTACTAAGTATAACACAGAAACCGCAAATAAAGCAATTATAACAAGAACACTTGATGATACATCATCTAATTGGGTTATTTACAAAACTAAACCCCCTAATTTTTTTCTTTTTACAAAAATAGACCTTTCAAACAATTATTTGTAAAAATAGACTCGTGGGTAACGGAGGATCTAAATGCGGTGAACCATTCACCGCTTTTCAAAAAAGCGGTGAATGATTCACCGCTTTTCAAAATTTTACTATAGTCCTATAAAGCGGTGGACCATTCACCGCTTTTAAAAGCGGTGAATGGTTCACCGCTTTTAACCCTTACACTAGCTCACAACTTGTAATTTTTGAAAAAAAATCATCAATACATTGAGATTTTTTTATACATTTTAAATTCAACATTTGACAACAAATATATCGATTACAACAATAAACATCAACAAATATAGGATTCATAAAATTCATGACAAGAAAATATATCAATCACAATATCTGCGTGGGGAAGAATAAGAAGTTTTAAAAATTATCAATACATTGAGAATTTTTTAAAAATTTTAAATGCAATATTTGACAACAAATATATCGATTACAACAATAAATATCAACAGATTAATAAAATTTACGACAAGAAAATATATCAATCACAATATTAAAAAGTAGAAGAAGAAAAAGAAGAAGGGCTTCGGGATTCACCCCTTTTAAATGCTTTATCAGGATTTCCATAAGTTTTAAAATTTATGAATGCGGTGAATGATCATCTCTTTTTCCTTAAAATTATTTTTGTAAAAAAAAAAAATAGAGGACTACTTTTATAATATAAAATTTTATAAAATTATTTATAAAAAAAAATTATCTAATTCTATATTCTTCACATAATAAAAACAAACCTGTGTATTACATC
Source organism: Tillandsia leiboldiana (assembly GCA_029204045.2). Classification (NCBI taxonomy): domain Eukaryota; kingdom Viridiplantae; phylum Streptophyta; class Magnoliopsida; order Poales; family Bromeliaceae; genus Tillandsia; species Tillandsia leiboldiana. The sequence goes on along the minus strand of CM055073.1, from coordinate 38,468,739 downwards.
ATGCCCATTTATCCATTAAAACATCCATTACACCATCATCCAAAGCCCTAAAAATAGGAAACCCTAGATATCCCCCATCGGATCAAGCAGCCCTAGTTTTTTGGCGCCGAAACCCTGAGAAAAAAAACGAAACCCTATCTTCTCCTAATCCAGTATGAAAATCAAAATGAAGGATCTATTGCGTCAAACATACGGAACAACAAACCTCTAGATCGATTGCTTCCACCACAAATCACAAAAATACTCGCCAAAAATGAAAAAAAAAAAAAACAAAACAAAAGGGCAAAACAAAGGACGGAAACTTACCGAACGTCGCAGAGGCGGCGATTACGGAGCAGGAGACGGAAACGTTCTCTCCCGATGCGGCAATCGCGCGCGAGGCCGAGAGGAGGACGAGGATGAGGAATCGAAACCCTACAAGCGTAGCGCGGGGGGTTGTGGGAGGTGGGGTTGTGGGAGGTGTTTGGAGAGGGTGTGCGTACGAAAGCGAGAGCGAGAGCGAGGAGCGAGCGAGAGAGATAGTGGGGGTGTAGCTCGATGGCAGCTTGGGGGGTTGTAATGGGATCTTATTGTGATGGGCCACATTGTTGGATAGATTTTTTCTTATTAGGTTATGGGACGCATATGGGCCAGCCCAATTATCTTATCCTCTGTGAAAGACAAAATATATATATTCATTTATTTTCGTTAATGAAATTGTATCGCGCAAATCATATTATTCTGGTTATGACATGTTTATGTGATTTCCTCGTAGCTTTGGTGCATCTCCTTTAGACTTACTAGTATAGATATACAATATTATATGCAAAGGTGTTATTTAATAAGTCACTTATGAGTTTTTTTTATACAAGTTCATATCATTTGAATGAACCTGTTATATAGTCTCATGGTGTAAATTTTGCTTTTCACACCTTTATAAAAGCTAAATTATTATTTTGGTAAATACTACCGCTTAAAAGTATAGAGCACATGCAAGTAATAAAGATAAATATAATTGATAATACATGTTACGAGAATGCCATGTAGTAGTGAGTCTTTTCTCGGCCAAAAGACCACATATATTTTTATGAATAAAAAATACTTTTAGAAAAATAAAAAAAAACATAACTTCAAATAAAACGAGGTTATTAACGAGTATTACTAATTCAAAAAAAAACACAATTTAAATATTCAAATATAAAATTTTAAAATTAAAATTTTAAATTTTAAATTTTAAAATTTGGACAAAATTTAACAATTTAAAATTTTAATTTAAAATAGAATTTGAAATTCAAAACTTTAATTTTTAAATTTTAAATCTTAACATAAAATTTTAATTTAAAATTTAAAATCTGAATTTAAATTTTCAATTTTAATTTTAATATCTTAGTTTGAAAATTTTAATTTACAATATCGGTATTTAAAATTTAAAATTTAAAATTTGAATATTTAAATTTAAAACTTAAAAATTAAAGTTAATGTTTGAAAATTTTAAATTTGAATTATAAAATGTCTAGAAATTCAATGTAAATTACACTATGTAATTTACATGCTTAACATATTTGTACCAATTTTAAAAAGTTTGGTAACCGATTTAAAATAATGTATAGTTTCAAAAGGTTTCGTATATTTGTACCAATCTTAATTTTAAAATTTTTACTTTTTAAAGATATTCAATTTAATCATTCGTATTTGAATTATATAAGATTAAATTCGCTATAAATCATATTTTGAATTAAATTTACATCATTGTTGGTATATATTGAATATTTTGATATGTTTGAGAAACAAAATAAAATGTAAGTATATGTTTTAAAATAAATATTTCAAAATTTTCATCCATATTTAATTTAAAAAGTAAATTTTTATATCGATATCTTTTTCTTAAGTGAATAATTAAATATTATCTCAATTCTATATATTAGTATTTAGTAATTGTATCAACTCTTTATTGATCACAACAAATAATCAAATTTGAATTCAATTTTAAATATTCATTTCATTTCAATATAATTTTATTTTTATTTGATTATTTATATTTTTCTTAAGTTGTATTAACTCTTAATTTTAAAATTTGTACTTTTTAAAGATATTCAATTTAATCATTCGTATTTAAATTATATACGATTAAATTTATACTTTTTAATAAATATGAATTCATAAATTTGAATAAAGTAATTAATTCATATGCAAAATTTTATTAAAAAATATAAATGATATCTTAAATTAAATTTACATTATTGTTGATATATATTAAATATTTTGGTATGTTTCTTGAACGGAGAAACAAAAAAAAATGTAAGTATATATTTTAAAATAAATGTTTCAAAATTTTCATCCATATGTAATTTAAAAAGTAAAATTCTATTGTTGTTAAATTTAATTATTTTTTAAGAAAAAATAGAGGACAAACGGTCTGGACAGGTAGTATAAATGAAATGGTTATTACCGGGCCGGCCCAGAATATAAGACATTTATGTTTCAAAATTGTTTTTCATCTGCCAAATCCCAGCCCGGCCTGGCCCGGATAAAAAATGAAGGCGGGCCGAGCCGGGGAGACCAATCGAGCCGCAGCGAGAAGACCCAGGCCGGGCAGCGCCGGAGTAGCCGAGCCGCCTAAATGGTCTTAAATGGGCTCAGCCCACAAAATCCTACAGTGCCCGGACCGACTAAATAACACCATTTCTAGGCCTTAACGGGCCTAAGCCCAGCCCAGCTCGGCCCGGCTAAAATAGGCCGCATCTCATTACAGGCTTCAGGCCTGAATAGCACTTGCCTCGCCCATGTTTTATTTAGGTTTTTTCTTAAAATTTGACAATTAAAAAATCATTATGGTTAAAAAATAATTAAAAATTTAAACTTCTAATTAGTTTTACAACAAATTTAAATTTTAAAATTTTAAAAAAGCACGTGAATATAAATTTATTTGGACAGAAAGAGTTGGCCTAATACGGCCCTTCAAGGTAAATTGGTCTAAATAACAACATCAACTATAAAAATTTAAAAATTAAAGATATTAATTGGCATGAATACATGAAAAATAAAAACACCAACTTTTTTATGAATATATTATTTTTTACAAGTATTTTATTAAAATATAAATAATTTTCTGGACTGGACATAACGAGACAAATTCGGAGCGGATCAAAACTTTTTCTATTTCATGCACCGAATCTATCATGGATCATAAAAACTACCGTGAATCTTTTGTTTTTCCCATTTACTATCCCATTCAGGGAGGATTAAGGGGAAAGCTCCACCATTCTAGATCCATTTGCATTCTTATTTACATTATACAATTATACAAAGTGCTCGTGGCGTTCCGCAGATTGGCTATTAGTTATGGCATAGGCAGAACACAACATCTGTTTTGATACATCATGCATTTGTATAAGTGCCTACAAAATTATAGGCTCCTAGTTATATATAGAAGAATATGACAAGCCGAGCAAACATTACAAAACAAACGACTAGAATTTATGGCATATGCATGCATATAGGCATAACAAAATGCCCACTTCGGTACCCTTTAACATGTATTTACCAATACATAAATTGCTCTCAAAACAAAAATCATAAAATTATACACGGAAGAATCAATAATAAAAATAATACTCTTTAAACTGTGACTAGTTCGGACTAGCTTGATTGGCCAACTAGATCAAGTAGAAATTAGCATTTTTAAAAAACTAAAAGTTGAAATCTTTAAATTTAAACTTCTGAATTTTAAAATTTTAATATTAAATTTTTAAATTTTATAATTTTTCTGATATTCGAAATTTAGAAAAGAAAATTTTATATTTTGAAATTTACAATTTGCGATTTAAAATCTAAAATTTTTAAATTTTATCTTAGAAAATATAAATTTCAACTTACTATGACATGGACATAAGCTATAAAAAAAAAATTAATTCAAATAAAATTTTCCGAGACTAACAAAAATTACTAATTCCAACATTACCTAAAAAAAAAAGTTTCACAATTTGAATTTAATCAAAAATTTGAATAGCTAAGTTTTCTATTTGATTAAGTTTTTTAATAGTTAAATTTTAAGAATTTTAAAGAAAGAAATTGTAAAAGCGTAAACGAAAAAAGCACTATTATTTAAATTTTTGAAGATTTTAAGATTTTAAGATGTTAATATATTGTATTAAGATTTTAATATTTTTTAATGATAAATGTATATTTGAACTTATAAATCAAACTTAAAATTTAAATTTAATTCTTAATCTCTTATTCGAATTTAAACAATTGCTGATTTGATAGGCATAATTTAAAATTATTTTAATTTTTAAACGCTATTTTTTTTTACTATAATTTGCTTAGAATATTTTTTTATTTTATTTAGGAATTCATGTGCATCAAAAAGGCCCACATTGCTGGTGCCAAAGCAGGCTTAAGCCCAGCCCGTCCTTGCGCTGCCCAGCTAAAGCACACATATTCAAGGCATGGAGGGGAAAGGGCCCGCTCGGCCCGGCCCGGCACGGCGCGGCCCGGCAGGGGCGGTCCGTGTGGCCCGGCGCGGCCCGGGGCGGTCCGCGCGGCACGGCCCGGCCCGGGGCGGTCCGCGCGGCCCGGCCCCGCGCGGCCCGGCCCGCGAGGCCCGGCACGGCCCAGCCCGGCCCGCAAGGCCGGCCCGGCCCGCGAGGCCCGGCCCGGACCGGCCCACGCGCTCCGGCCCGCGAGTCCCGGCCCGGCCCACGCGCTCCGGCCCGCGAGTCCCGGCCCGGCCCGGCCCGCGAGGACCGGCCCGGCCAGCGAGGACCGGCCCGGCCCGCGAGGACCGGCCTGCGAGGACCGGCCCGGCCCGGCCCGCGAGGACCGGCCCGGCCAGCGAGGACCGGCCCGGCGCGCGAGGACCGGCCCGGCCCGCGAAGCCGGCCCGGCCCGGCCCGCGAAGCCGGACCGGCCCGGCCCGCCAAGCCGGACCGGCCCGCCAAGCCGGACCGGCCCACGAAGCCGGACCGGCCCGCGAAGCCGGCCCGGCCCGCGAAGCCGGACCGGCCCAGCCCGCGAGGCCGGCCCGGCCCGCGAGGCCGGCCCGGCCCGCGAGGCCGGCCAGGCCCGCGAGGCCGGCCGGGCACGCGAGGACCGGCCCGGCCCGCTGGGCCCGGCCCAGCCCAGCCCGGCCCGCGAGGCTGCCGCGTGGCGTCCGCGTGGCCGCCGCGTGGCGACCGCGTGGCGCCCGCGTGGCGCCGGCGTGGCGGCCGCGTGGCGCCGGCGTGGCGCCCGCGTGGCGCCCGTGTTGCCGCGTGGCGCCCGCGTGGCGCCCGCGTGGACGCCGCGTGGCGCCCGCGTGGCCCGCGTGGCGCCCGCGTGGCCGCCGCGTGGCGCCCGCGTGGCCGCCACGTGGCGCCCGCGTGACGCCCGCGTGGCCGGGCCGGGCCTCGCGGGTCGGGCCGGACCTCGCAGGCCGGGCCGGCCCTTGCGGGCCGGCCGCTACGGGCCGTGCCGGCCCGGGCCTCGTGGGCCGGGCCGCAACGGGCCGGGCCGCGCCGCCCAAACTGCGCCAGGCCAGGCCGGGCCGCACATATAGTGGAGAAATAGGCTGGGCCGGGCCGCACATATAGTGGAGAAATGGGCTGGGCCGGGCCGAGCCGTTTCGGGTGAAGGAGTTGTTATCGGATCCGATAATTTGGGCTGTTTTTCGATTATTGGGTTATCGGGTAAAATTGAGACAAGATGCGCAAAAATTTCGGAAGGTGTTGACTAGATACGCAAAAATTAAAATATAAATTTAATTTCGAATATAATATTTAAATCTAATTAATTGTCAATTTGATATATGTGTTTTTAAATCAACTTATTCACCAAACATATTTTTTAATTATTTTAGTATTTTATTTTTGTATAATTTTTTATTTTATTTAGAATTTTTCGTGAGTCAAAAGTTTTCAAATTATAAATTTTATTTTTTCGTATGTAAATAAGTGAAAATTCTGAAAAAGCAAATATGAAAATTCCGAAAACAAGAGTTACTAATTGCGATATTATCTAAAAAGAAAAGTTTCACATTTGAATATTCAAATATAAATTTAAAAAAAAAAAATTTTAATTTTAAAATTCAAATATAAAATTTAAATTTAGGAAAAAATTAAAATTTTATAATTTAATTTAAAATTAAATTTAAAATTGAAAATTGAAAATTTTAAAATTAAAATTTTAATTTTTAAATCATTACTTAAATTTTCAAATTAAAAATTAAAATATGAATTTAAATTTTCTATTTCAATTTTAATATTTTTATTTTAAATTTAAATTTTTAAACATTGGTGTTTTAAATTTAATATTTGAAATTTAAAATTTAAAATTTGAAACTTGAAATATAAAATTTGGAATTTGAATATTTAAATTATGAAACTTTAATCAAAATCGTTTACTTTTTTTATATATGATAAATTTGATTTTAAATTTTTTAAAATCTGGACCCATTTAGCAAATAAATAAAAAACGAATTATTCAATGACGGCCCACTAAATCCAAGAAGCATTCGTTGTATAATTCAAATTCAAAATCTAAATTTAAATTTTAAATTCTAATTTTAAAATGTTAATTAGAAATTTTAAAATTCAAATATTAAAATTAAATTTTGAAAAAAAATCAAAATTTTATATTTTCATTTAAAATATGACTTTAAATGTTTAAATCTAAATTTTATAAAAATGTTTAAATCTAAATTTCAATTTTAAATTTCAATTTTTAAATCTAAATTTAAATTTTCATTTTCGATTTTAAGATCTAAAATTGAAATTTGAAATTTTAAATACTCGAATTTAAGTTTTATAATTTATAATTTAAAATTTAAAGTTTGTTATTTTAAATTTAAAATTTAAAATTTGGAAAATAAGTAACTTCAAAAAATATATATTTCAATTTAAGATGATAAGGACATAAGTAACTTAAAAAAATAATTAAATTATAGGGAAATTAAATTTGATTTCTTAGATACATTTATTTAAAAGATGCATACTTAATATGTATTTTTAAAAAATAGATGAAAATAAATGTATCTTAATTTATTTATATCTATTTAAAATTTTATATGCCTCAAAATTTTAATTCAAATTCATATATATATATATATATATATATATATATATATATATATATAAAAGATTCATTACCCTTCCACTCATGCGATACACTCACCGCCGAACCGACAGTAACATCGGAATTTTTACTCCAACAACCAACAAAAAAAAAAAATTTCCCGTGAATTTAAGGACGTTGTATAGGAGGTTAAGTTCACCGCGGGTGACCAGACCCAAACAATAGTTACAGTGAACATCGCTTCGCGGGCTAACAGGACTGAGCTCGGCCCGACCTGCATAAAAGCTTGGGCCGGGCCGGGCCGGGCCGAGATGGGCCAGGCCGGGTCACTCTTGCCTAATTTTTTTTTTTTTTTTGGAATTTTAAAATTGTTATCTTTAAAAATCTTTAAAAATCTTTAAAAAAATGTATAAATATTTGTTTGACTATTAAAAAGATATTATGGTTAAAAATAATTAAAGTTTAAAACTTGTAATTATTTATACAAAAATGTTAAATTTAAGATTAAAAATAGTATTTGAATAAGAGTTTAGAAAGATTATAAATATTTAAAAAATTATTTGGATATAATTTTTAAAAATTAAATTACAAATTTATTTGAGTAAAATTGAAAAAAAAATTTTAAAAGTTATTCGGATAGTTTTAAAGTGAAACTATTTATTTAAAAAACGCTTACTTAATATGTATTATAAAAAATAGATGAAAATAAATATATCTTAGTTTATTTTTATCTAATTTAAAAATATATAAATCATATCTTAATTTATTTATATAATTTAAAATAAAATTTATAATTTTAAAATTAACATTTGAGTTTAAATTATATCGAAATTAAAAAATATTCAAATTGTAGAAAAATTAAATTCTAATTTTTTTAATTGAATGGAAATTCAAATTTTGAAACATTTATTTTAAAAACGCATGCTTACATTTTGGATTCATCCTCGATAAAAATAACAGAATAATTAATACGTATTTTAAAGAATAGATGAAATATATCTAATTTAAAAATATATAAATCATATATTAATTAATTTATATAATTTAAATTTAAAATTTTAAATTAAAATTTGAGTTTAAATTGTGAACTAAATGTAGTTTTGTATATTAAAATTTCTGTATTCTGATTTGAATTTAATTTTTAATATCTATTTAATTTTATTTTTATTTGCTTTTAAATTTATATTTCATCTGAAATTTAAAGTTGAAATTTAGTTATATAACTTAAATTAAAATTTTAGTTTAAATTGTAGTTAAATTTAGTTTTAGATATTAAATTTGAATTAACAGTTAACAAATTTTAATTAAAGTGAATTAAAATTAGATTAAAATTTATATTTAATTTTTTTTTGTTTAAATAATTACATTTTTAAAAATTTTAATTATTTTGTCCTTCAACATTATTTTAGCCCAACCCGGCCTCGCCCGGATTAAAAATCGGGCAGGGCCGGGCCGGACCAATCCTAAGCCGATTTGCTCCAAGCAGAGCCGAATCGAGCCGTTCAGGTTATGAAAAGACTGGCCGGACCTTATCGATCAAAAAGGCGGGCCGAGCCGGGCTCGGCCTTGCCGCACATAAAAAAAGTCGCCATGGTCCCCGCACGGCCCGTACCATCCGAGCCGAGCCGCGCCACGCCGAGCCACACCGAGTCATGCCGAGCCACACCGAGCCGCACTTGTCAAAAAAATGGGCCTGGCCTTCCTCGTCATAATTTCGGGCCTAGCTGGGCTGGGACCTGTGGCCAATAAAAAATGGCCACCATGCCGTCTCTAATTTTGATCCGGGCAGGCCCATGATGGCCTTAGGCCTGTTTATTGGGCCTTCATACCGGCCCGACCTTTTTCACTCTATTTATTTTAGCCCAAAAAAATCGGGCTGAGCCGAAGTTTGGGCCACCAGACATAGTAGCACGGTCCATCCTGGGCTTAGTTTTTTTTTTTTTTTTTTTTTTTTTTTTTTTTTTTTTTTTTGGAGGTTTTAGGAATTTGTATTTTTAAAAATCTAAAACTTTAACTAAAAAGCTATTATGGTTGAAAAATAATTTAAAACTTAAAAAAATAAATTTAAAAAGTATTTAAATAAGAGTTTAAAAAAAGTATAAATATTAAAAAATTATTTCCACGTAACTTAAAAGAATTTATTAAAAAAATTATTTGAATACATTTTTTTTAATAAAATGACAGGGAAATATATATATAAAATTAAAAACTTTAATTCATAATTTTTATATAAGATTATATAACTCTCTTAATTAGCCAATATAAAATGATTAGGACAACTCAAAAGTAACCAAGGCAAATCCGATGTAAAAGTTGAATACTAATATTTCACTGACCGCAACCAACAATCTGATTGAAAAGTTTAAATTTAATTTTAAATATAAATTTAATTTCTTTTTACTTTAGCTAAAATTCAGATACATATAAAATATTTTAGTACTATATATCCAAAATTTAAAAATTTGAATTGATTTCAAAATTTAAATTAAATTTTAAATTTATAAATCAAACTTAAAATTTTAAATTAATTTTGAATATATTATTTAAATCAAAACAATAAATGGTTTGATAGGTCTATTTTAAAATTATTATATATTTCCAACCTAATTTTCATTTATTTATTTATATTTATAATTTTTTAAAAAAAAATATTTTATTTTTTTTTTAAAAAAAAAATTTCATAATTGTTGTGTGGCACATTTTTTAAACTGCGAGAGGTTTGGACTGCTTGATCAACAAGATCAAGGAGAGCGAACATGCCTAGAAAACAGTATTAAACCCACTGCGAGTAACAATGATATGGAATATCCATATGCTCCTAGACTATATATGCTTAGAATTTCTTGGAACTCATTAAGGATAAAATTTAATTAAATACAATATAAAGAATCAGTTCCAACAAATAATTAAGGTCCTGGGATTCATGGTTATTTTCTTGTTCCATCCTAAGAATAGAATTTAGTTTTCAACAAATAATTGCTGATGCGCTTTTCCCGAAAAAAATATATGCTATTTTTTTCTCCTTTTCGGTTTTAGGGTTTAGGATTTAGGGTTTAGGGTTTAGGGTTTAGGATTTTAGGGTTTAGGGTTTAGGGTTTTAGGGTTTAGGATTTAGGGTTTAGGTTTTAGGGTTTAGGGTTTAGGGTACTAAAAGTGATAATGATATAGATATCCACATGCTCCCAAACTATGCTCAAAAATTTTTGGAACTCATCAAGGAAACAATGTCATTAAATACAATGAAAAAAAGAAGGTTCAAGCAAATAATTAAGGTCCTAGGATTCATAGCTATTCCTTTGTTCTATCCTTAGGATAGAATCCAAGTATCCAACTGATGGAAGAACTCTGAAAAACAAAAAAAGAAAGAAACAAGCAAATAAACAAACAAACAAATATATTTCATCTATATCCCTACAATCCTAACAACCCAAGCACAATGCACCAACTAAATAGCAACTAATACCATTACACTAGTTAAAATATCCACTAAACTCAAATAACAAACATACACTTGATTGTATCACTAAAAAACAAATGCGGAGCATAACTACAACTAATTCACCTCTCACTTGATTGTATCACTAAAAAACAAATGCGGAGCAAAACTACAACTATTTCACCTCTAGCGACGTTGAGCAAAACTACAACTATTATTTAACAGATTAATCATTAAACTATCATTGCTAGTTTACTAAATGTCTTAAATATGGACTGACACCGCTATCAAATACCGTGATATATGCTACTACAAGAACAAAGAAAAACTAATTTACATCATACCTAATTCTTATTGTTACCAAAATGGGATATAAGAAGCTATAATATTTGGCTTCATGTATAATATTAATTTCCCAAAGTAAATAATCCTAAAATGTATAAGTCTAGATATAGTAATTGTGTTTGACTATAATAGGAAAAAGTAAGTATGAGAAAAGCCATATATGCCTTAGAAGAATAAAATGCCGAATAGAGTTTAAATCATTAAAATTATTTTCAATGACCAATGAATTTAAAATATCCGAAAAGACTAACTAGCTCCAAAATGAAATGTTGCAAGTACAATTACTTGGAAAAGACTAGTTTAATTCAGTGTGGCTCCGCCGAAAACAAAGAATTCTTGGTCCAAGAACAACCCAAATGTGGCCCAAACTAACTAGCAGATTTATGTGTAAATATAAGATGGTTGGCAGGTACTTGATAATCTCGTCGATAGTCGAAAAGGATATATGGTTCAGACTCTGTATACAAAGATAAACTATCAACATATGTTTTTGATGACTCCCGGAATTATCATGGTGAACTATCTTGATTGATTAAACAAAAAGCTGATAATCTGTCGGCAAATTTGATCAGACTGTGTACCAATTTTCTCAAACATAAGCCGCTATACATATAAAGAGATCTGTCACATGAAAATCTAGCTGGTAACAGTAACTTACGGAGGCTCAGATCAGCAGTAGGATCACACTTGTACTGAGCAAAGTAATGCTTCAAAGTGTAAAATGACCAGCGCCCAAACTCAGGAACGGGCATAGCTATCTGCACATCTTCCGATATCAACTGCTTGAAGTCTTTATCCGGGGAGCCAATTACAACTCGAAATCCCTTTTGTAGAATTTTATCTTTTAGTGTAGCCACTACATCATCTGCCTCATAACCATTAACTTTAACAAACTGCCTCAGTTAATAATTTGATTTCACACGTAGTTCACCAAAATATAACACTAACATTCGTGATTAGAGCACCTAAACTTAAATCAGTTTCAAGAAAGAACACCAGGGATTGGGAGGAAATAACAAGCAATTAAAAGACCTTTTGGCTAGTTGTAAAGGAATGCTTTATGATGAATAAACCTGCTTCAACATCAATGGCTACGAGTTCAAAATAACCATAACAATAATAATAAAAAAGGGAATAGATTCCTATGGAACCAAAATGTACCACAATTTTGATTCGGCCCATACTCCATACTGTATGATAGCTTGAACTCACCTTTGAATCGTTATAAATAAGCCCTATTTCTGTAAGATGAAAGAAGGGGTTCAAGTACTTAAAAGGACTCCACATCCGAGATTCATTTTGAGACATGCCTATAGGTGACTTTCACGAGACTAACGCATCATGTTTATAAGGTTGCAGCAAACTAGAGATTAAACAATCATATGGCAAATAAAAACCATGGAAAAATTAAGCTAAACATTTCATGAGTGGCGTATACACTCTGCTTAAGCATTATGAGAATCATCCATTAAGCATTCCACGAACAAAAAGTGCAAACTTTTGCGATGCCTGGAAGCTGAAATGAGCATTTGAACCGTCAAAGCAGAAACTAAAAAGCTGTCATACACCTTTTGAATGAAAAAGTGATTAGTATTTCTTCAAAATACTCTACTCAAATAGCAATTTTGCATCAACTTTAGCTGGAGCAAAGAGCTCCTTTAGTACAACTGAGAGTAGATTTTACTAATCAATCGTTTCTCTCGCCCTTCAA
>CM055073.1:38448718-38453718 GCA_029204045.2 Tillandsia leiboldiana | reverse complement strand
AATTCAAATTTATGAATTTAATTTTTTAAAAATTCTTGAATTTTATATTATACGAATTGAATTAAAATTACATAATCTTGTATTGAACATGTAAACTATATAGTGAAATTTGTAAATAGATATATGAGAATTTTAATTTTAATTTTCTATCTAAGTATTGGTTACTTTGAAACATCCCAATGAGCAAAAAAATGCTATTAAAATATATTGCTATAATATCGAAAGAGAAAAAAATAATAATAAAATTTATTTTTTAAAAAAGTAAATTTATTTGCTATATTTGATTATAAAATATATTTTATATCCGAATTTAAATTTACAAGTTCGTTGCGGATAATAATTATATAGTTCTATTTTTTTTAATATATATTAATTATTTTGTTATTTTTTCGAATACAGATGAATTCAAAATGTAAGTATGCGTTTTAAAATAAATACATCAAAATTTGAATTCCCATTTAATTAAAAAATTAAAATTTAATTTCTATTCAATTTAATTATTTTAAAAAAAGTTTAATTCAAATTTCATATTCAAAATAAAATTTAAAGAATTGTTGATTGTTATACAGTAAACTACATTTTCACGGGCCTTCATGGGTCCGAATCCAGACCGCGGCGCGATCCACGCCCCAGTCCGATCACGTCCCAGGCCCGCTTCAATACCGGCCCATTTGGATCCCAGATCGGATCGAGATTCTTGTATGGTCCGATTCCGGTCCAATTCTGGTCCAAATCAGACCCGTTTTCGGTCCATTACTGGTCCAATTCCGGTCCAAATCCGGCCCAGAAACGGTCCAATACCGGTCAAAATCCGGCCCAAGTCCGGTCCAAATCAGGCTACAATCCGGTCCAATCACTGTTCGGCCCGGCCCGTGCTAGCCAATTTTATATATATATATATATATATATATATATATATATATATATATATATATATATAGGGTTTTAAAAATTTTTATCTTCAAAAATATAAAAGTATTCTAATTTTTTTGTAACTATTAAAAAGTTATTATGGTTCAAAATAATCAAAATTTTAAAACTTTTGATTATTTATATACAAAAAATTAAAATTTCCAATTTAAAAATTATTGAGTCACATGAAATTCTAAATAAAATAAAAAATATTCTAAATAATTTTCAAAAATAAATAAATAAAAATTACGTTTGATTAATATGATGATTTAAAAATAGATTTCTCAAATTACCACTATTTTAAAATTTGTTAATTGTTAATTCAAATTTATTAGCTTAAACCATATTTAACTCATAATTGAAACTAAAATTTTAATTTAAATTTTACAAAATTTAGTTTAAATTATTAAAATAAATTTCAACATTGAATTTCAATTGGAATAAAAATTTCAGATCAAATTTTATATTTTGGTATTCTTGAATTTTGGTATTTTATATTTTGGTGTGATTTTTTATGAATTAAAATTTTGAAAATTTTAAATTTAAATTTGGATTTCAAATTGGATTAAGTAGGCCGTTCTTGGAAATTTTCCCGCTTACGGGAGTATTTGGCCCAGCTTCAATGATCCCGGCTCGGGTAGGCCCGGTCTGGACCCAAATAGGCCTCAGTGCACATTTTAACGGTCTAAACAGGTCTATGCCCAGCCCGACTAGGGTCTACACGACGCGGCCCGGCTCGGCTCGGCTCGGCGCCGCTCGGATCGGCTCGGCTCGGCGCGGCTCGGCTCGGCTCGGCGTGGCTCGGACGATACGGGCCGTCGGGGCCCATAGTGGCCATTTTGTTAGGCGGGACTAGGCCTAGCCCGGCTCGGCCCGACGTTTTTAATGTTAAGGCCCGGCCCGCCTTTTAAGACCGGAACATCTCGGCGCGGCGCAGCGCGGCTCAGCTCAGCTCGGCGCGGCGCGGCGCCTCTCAGCTCGGCTCGGCTCGGCTTGGCTCGGCCTGGCCCGGCCCAGCCCAATTTTTAAACGGTGCCTGGCCGGGTTGGGCTCAGGCAATTTGAAGGATAAAATAATTAAAATTTTAAAAAATAGAATTATTTATACAAAAATAAATATACCTAATCAACGATTGTTTAAATTCAAATAATAAATTGAAAATTAAATTTATATTTTAAGTTTGATCCATAAATTTAAATATAATTTATAATTTAATTTTAATCCACTTTAATTAAAATTTGTTAATTGTTAATTCAAATTTCATATCCAAAAATAAATTTAACACACAATTTAAAATAAATAAAAATTACGTTTGATTAATATGAGGATTTAAAAATAGATTTCTCAAATCACCACTATTTTAAAGTCAAATGGTAAATACAAAATTAAATTTATATTTTAATTTTGATTCTTAAATTTAAATATAAATTCTAACTTAATTCCAATCGATTTTAATTAAAATTTGCTAATTGTTAATTCAAATTTAATACCCTAAACCATATTTAACTCATAATTGAAACTAAAATTTTAATTTTAATTTTACAAAAATTAGTTTAAATTATTAAAATAATATCAACATTGAATTTCAATTGGAATTAAAATTCAAGATCAAATAAAATTAAAATTAAGTAGATATTTGAAATTAAATTCAAATGTGAATTCAAAAATCATACCAAAATATTCAATATATATCGACAATAATGTAAATTTAAATTAAGATATTATTTATGTATTTTAATAAAATATAGCAGGTGAATTTATTTTTTTAAATTCAAATTTATGAATTTAAATTTATAAAAATTCATGAATTTTATATTATATGAATTAAATTTAAATTATATAATCTTGAATTGAACATGTAAACTGCATAGTAAAATTTTTAAATAGATATATGAAATTTTAAATTTTAAATTTTCTATCTAAATGTTGGTTACTTTCCTACATCCCAATTACCAAAAAAAATACTATTAAATTTTACCAACTTGATATTTAGATCAAATTTAAATGCATTGCTTTAATATCGAAAGAGAACAAAAATTATAATAAAATTGAATTTTTTTAAAAAATAAATTTATTTGCTAATTTGATTATAAAAAATATATTATTTTCGAATTTTAATTTACAAGATCTTTGCGGACAATAATTATATAGTTCTATTTTTTTTAATATATATTAATTATTTTGTTATTTTTTCCAATTCATATGAATTCAAAATTTAAGTATGCGTTTTAAAATAAATGCATCAAAATTTGAATTCCCATTTAATTAAAAAATTAAAATTTAATTTTTATTCAATTTAATTATTTTAAAAAAAGTTTAATTCAAATTTCATATTCAAAATAAAATTTAAAGAATTGTTGATTTTTATACAGTAAACTACATTTTCACGGGCCTTCATGGGTCCGAATCCAGACTGTGGCGAGATCCAGGCCCCAGTCCGATCACGTCTAAGGCCCGCTTCAATACCGGCCCATTTGGATCCCATATCGGACCGAGATTCCTGCATGGTCCGATTCCGGTCCAATTCTGGTCCAAATCAGACCCGTTTTCCGTCCATTACTGGTCCAATTCCGGTCCGAATCAGGTTACAATCCGGTCCAATCACTGTTCGGCCCGGCCCGTGCTAGCCAATTATATATATATATATATATATATATATATATATATATATATATATATATATATATATATATATATATATATAATCCGGTCCAATCACTGTTCGGCCCGGCCCGTGCTAGCCAATTATATATATATATATATATATATATATATATATATATATATATATATATATATATATATATATATATATATATATATATATATATAGGGTTTTAAAAATTTTTATCTTCAAAAATATAAAAGTATTCTAATTTTTTTGTAACTATTAAAAAGTTATTATGGTTAAAAATAATCAAAATTTTAAAACTTTTGATTATTTATATACAAAAAATTAAAATTTCCAATTTAAAAATTATTGAGTCACATGAAATTCTAAATAAAATAAAAAATATTCTAAATAATTTTCAAAAATAAATAAATAAAAATTACGTTTGATTAATATGATGATTTAAAAATAGATTTCTCAAATCACCACTATTTTAAATTCAAATGGTAAATACAAAATTAAATTTATATTTTAATTTTGATGCTTAAATTTAAATATAGATTCTAACTTAATTTCAATCGATTTTAATTAAAATTTGTTAATTGTTAATTCAAATTTAATACCCTAAACCATATTTAACTCATAATTGAAACTAAAATTTTAATTTAAATTTTACAAAATTTAGTTTAAATTATTAAAATAAATTTCAACATTGAATTTCAATTGGAATAAAAATTTAAGATCAAATCAAATTAAAATTAATTAGATATTTGAAATTAAATTCAAATGGGAATTCAAAAATCATACCAAAATATTCAATATATTTCGACAATAATGTAAATTTAAATTAAGATATTATTTATGTATTTTAATAAAATATAGCAGGTGATTTTTTTTTTTTAATTCAAATCTATAAATTTAAATTTATAAAAATTTATGAATTTTATATTATATGAATTAAATTAAATTGATATAATCTTGAATTGAACATGTAAACTACATAGTGAAATTTTTAAATAGATATGTGAAATTTTAAATTTTAAATTTTCTATCTAAATGTTGGTTACTTTCCTACATCCTAATTACCAAAAAAATACTATTAAATTTTACCAACTTGATATTTAGATCAAATTTAAATGCATTGCTTTAATATCGAAAGAGAACAAAAAATTATAATAAAATTTAATTTTTTTTAAAAATAAATTTATTTGCTAATTTGATTATAATTCATGCAATGTGTGCACTATTCTATTTCTTTTTGTTTTCTCCACAAATTACTATCACTCATTCAAAATTCTATATATTATGTCAACACCTTCCAAAATTTCGGCGTATCTAGTCAACACCTTCTGAAATTGTCCCAATTTTATCCGATAACCCAATAATCCAAAAACAGCCCAAATTATCGGATCCGATAACAACTATTTCACCCGAAATGGCTCGTTGTGCGTCGGCCCGGCCCGAATATCTTGGATAG
>CM055073.1:38405013-38448708 GCA_029204045.2 Tillandsia leiboldiana | reverse complement strand
CTAAACCCTAAAACCCTAAACCCTAAGCCCTAAACCCCTAAGCCCTAAACCACCCTAAACCCTAAACCCTAAACCCTAAACCCTAAAACCCTAAACCCTAAACCCTAGTGCATGCTCTACCGTGCCGATGTACGCCTTTCAGAAAGTACGACATAGTGCATGCTCTGCCGTGCCGTGTCGATGTGCGCCATTCAGAAATATACTTGTGTGTTGGCTCACAATGGCATAAAATTTTTATTGTCTTAAGTATCAATATATTATAATTGTTTATTATATATAATCATCAAATTTTTTGCATTTTTTTGATATAGCTACTTGCCAATCTCAAAGAAAAGAGGGTCTTGAACCTTGCCATCGGTATGGGGATCGTATCGTGTTGATACCTTGTCGGCACTGTACGGGGCACTTAAATCCTTGGTTTTCTGCTTTTGATTACTTTTGATTACTTTCTTTCCATTACGGTTTAGTCAAACCCACAATCAAGATATTACTAGTAAGTAAGCTGATTTATGTATCGACAGAACAACTGACAAATAAGATTCTCTTTCTGTCAGCTAGATCCAGTGTGATCAGAGTGCAAAAGCAATACCAATGCATGATCCAGGCATGGCCTCCGCTTGAAAATTTATTGCATAAAAGATGTCTAAAAGAATGATTTTATAAATTTATTGTCTTATACTAGCTTTTGTATTTCTTTCATACTTTTCGCATTGCTGTTGCTGTTATAGTTGTCTTAGTCCTGCAGGGATCTGGGTCTATACCATGAGAGTACAGTAGATATTACTGACAAAAAGTTTAGGGGCCACTTGTCTGTGGAATCAGTAATTCTAAAATTCCGCAAGAACAACTATTTGTTATGAAATACTAGTTTTAGACGACACTAACCAACTTTGTGCCTACTTTGTGCTTCAGATTTTTATAGAGATACCAAAAAGACAACGACCTTATGTGGTTTGACTTTTGCAGCACTTCAGTAAAAGAAAAAACAAAAATGAGATTGTGCATCATATTTCTTACTCTATGCTGTTTCAGTGGCATTATATGAGGAACCCGCTGATGTTACAAGTCATCAAATGAAGAACCTTCGAGCAAAGGGTTGTTGCTTTTAGGCACTCATTTGAGATGGGAATCATTTTTTTAGGTTTGGAGCATTGTGGGCTAGCATCATGTGCCCCAGTGACATCAAAATTATGCGTAATATGTGACTACAACCTGCTCTATATCCATTTTCTATTTTATTCCTCTACGTACATTCTGTAATTGACAACATTCACGCATTCTGATTTTCTTTTTTTCTTTATGTGTTCTAAAACCCTAAACCCTAAACCCTAAACCCTGAACCCTCAACCCTGAACCCTGAACCCTGAACCCCGAACCCTGAACCCCGAACCCTTAAACCCTGAACCCTGAACCCTGAACCCTGAACCCTGAACCCTGAACCCTGAAACCCTGAAACCCTGAAACCCTAAACCTAACCACTGAACCCTGAAACCCTGAACCCTGATACCCTAAACCTAACCCCTAAACCCTAAACCCTAACCCCTAAACCCTAAACCCTAAAACCCTAAACCCTAAACCCTAAACCCTAAACCCTAAACCCTAAATTTTATCTTTTATAATTTAAATACGAATGATTAAATTGAATATCTTTAAAAAGTAAAAATTTAAAACCCTATAAAAATAAATTATGATATATTTTATATATTTTTAAATTAGGTATAAATTCATCTATTTTTTAAAATACATATTAAACACTTTTATTTTTTGTTTTATAAAATTTTATATTTTAAAATATAAAATAATTCAATTTTTTTTCTAACTGTTAATAAAAGAAAATTTTATGGTTAAAAATAATCAAAATTTTTAAATTTTAATTATTTATATCCAAAAAATTAAAATTCACTATCAAATAAAATAAAATAAAAAAAGAATTACAAGTGTTTAAAAATTACAAAAATAATAATAATAATAATAATAATAATATATATATATATATATATATATATATATATATATATATATATACAAAAATAAACTACAAATATATATATATATATATAAAAATAAAAAAAAGGTACGTTTGATGAATAAAATGATTTAAAAATAGATATATCAAAACAACAAGTGTTTAAAATCAAATAGCAAGCTCAAAACTAAATTTTAATTTTAATTTTTATTTATAAATTTAAATATAATTTCAAATTTAATTTTAAACCACTTTAATCAAAATTTGTTAATTGTTAATTCAAATTTAATATCCAAAACTATATTTAGCTCATAATTTAAACTCAAATTTTAATTTAAAAAATGTAAATTTAATTTAAATTATATAAATAATTTAAGATATAATTTTATATATTTTAATTAGATATAATTTCGTATAACTTTTTATTTACGTATTAATTGTTTTTTTTATTTTCCGTATGAATCCAAAAGGTAAGAAATCGTTTTTAAAATAAATGTATCGAAATTTGAATTCCCATTCAATTAAAAATTAAAATTTAATTTTTCTCAAAATTTTTAAAAATTTTTAATTCAAATTTATTATTCAAAAAAGAAAAAATGAATAATAATATACAGTAAACTAATTTTCACGGGCCTAAACCCTAAACCCTAAAATCCTAAACCCTAAACCCATAAAAAAACCTTATTCCTTTCTCGGCCCGGAGCAGTGTGTGCTGCCCGGCCCGGAGCAGTTTGTACGCCCAGGCCGTTGCAGTCTGTGCGGCCCGTTGAAGCCCGTTGCAGCCATGGGCCGGTGTGGCGGTGTGGCGGCCACGCGGGCGCCACGCGGGCGCCACGCGGGCGCCACGCGGCGGACGCGCGGGCGCCACGCGGGCGCCACGCGGCCGCCCCGCGGGCGCCACGCGGCCGCCACGCGGGCGCCACGCGGCCGCCACGCGGCCGCCACGCGGGCGCCAAGCGGCCGCCACGCGGGCGCCACGTGGCCGCCACGCGGCGGCCACGCGGGGCCATGCGGGCGCCACGCGGGCCCACGCGGGCGCCACGCGGGCGCCACGCGGCGGCCACGCGGCGGCCACGCGGGCGCCACGCGGCGGCCACGCGGGCGCCACGCGGGCGCCACGCGGCGGCCACGCGGGGCGCCACGCGGCGGCCACGCGGGCGCCACGCGGCGGCCACGGGGCGCCACGCGGGCGCCACGCGGGCGCCACGCGGGCGCCACGCGGGCGCCACGCGGGCGCCACGCGGGCGCAACGCGGGCGCCACGCGGCGGCCACGCGGCGGCCACGCGGGCGCCACGCGGGCGCCACGCGGCGGCCACGCGGACGCCACGCGGCGGCCACGCGGACGCCACGCGGCGGCCACACGCGCGCGCCACGCGGGGCGCCACGCGGCGGCCACGCGTGCGCCACGCGGGCGCCACGCGGGCGCCACGCGGGCGCCACGCGGACGCCACGCGGGCGCCACGCGGCGGCCACGCGGGCGCCACGCGGGCGCCACGCGGCGGCCACGCGGCGGCCACGCGGGCGCCACGCGGGCGCCACGCGGTCGCCTCGCGGAGGCTCGGCTCGGCTCGGCTCGGCGCGCCGGCTCGGCTCGGCGCGCCGGCTCGGTTCGGCGCGCCGGCTCGGCTCGGGGCGCCGGCTCGGCTCGGGGCTCCGCTGCTCCGGAGTGGGAGCTGCTCGGCCCGCGGCCCGGCCCGGGTTCCTCTCGCGTGGGCTATTTTGGTCTTCTTGGTTCGGCTTGGCTTCATTTTTAATCCTGGCTGGGCTTTCGCAGTGTAAAAATAATTTTGAAATATAATTATGATATATTCTGGGCCGGTCCGGTAAGTCCCATTTCATTTATACTATCCAACCGTTTGTTCTCCATTTTTCCTTAATAGGTTGCATTTAACAATTAAAAAAAAATAATTAAATTTGATGGAAATTAAATTTTAGTTTTAAAATTAAATATTGATGAAAATTTTAATACATTTATTTTAAAACATATGCTTACATTTTTTTTTTTTTCTCGATTCAAAATAGGTACCAAAATATTCAATATATATCAACAATATTGTAAATTTAAATTAAGATATTATTTATATTTTTTAATTAAATTTAGCAGATTAATTTATTGTTTTATTCAAATTTATGAATTTGAATTTTTTAAAATGTAAAAATTTTATCTTTTATAATTTAAATACGAATGATTAAATTGAATATCTTTAAAAAGTAAAAATTTAAAACTTTTGATAGGTAATAATATACGAAACATATCGAAACTATACATTATTTTAAATCGGCTACCAAAATTTTTAGAATTTCAATTTAACTATCAAACTTTTGATAGTTAAAGATCATTTCATTTATACTGCCTATCCATCTTGAATTTATTGGGCCGTTTGAGCTGTGCCCATTTAGGCCTCTTTTTTTTTGCGTTTGCTCGGATAAGGATGTTTATTGATTTTTCAGTTTGCTCTACCAGGATTGCTCTGTATTAGAAGAGATGCAAAAGGTGTAATAGACAAAGCGGATCTACAGTCTCTTGTTAATAGAGGGATGCAACTTCTGTATGACATTGTGTGGAAGTCAATGGAACTACCTTTCCATCTTCCTAGATACTCATACTACTTTAGGACAAGGTATTAGTTTTAAAAACTCCTATGTCAACGCTCTAAATTTCGTTATAGATAGCTTCATAAATCTAATATTTATGAAGAACTTGTTGGTTGCTAAGCAATTTTGGAATAATTTGAAAGAGGAGACAATCTTGGTGAATCAGTAAGATTCTGGTGAATAATTTTCCTTGTTTCCTTACGATATTCTAACTTCTCAGATATAATAGTTCTTTTCTAGAATGTTTGTTACAATTTCGATACAATGTTAGTATCTTCGATAGGTTGGTTACAAAGTTAGGTTGGAGGGAATGAAGGGAAAAAATACACATCTGCTGTTTTGTACTAGTGGCATTCTGCTTAGAAGATTGCTTGGGGACCGTAATCTTAATGGTGTAACTCATGTTTTTGTTGACGAAATTCATGAAAGAGGCATGAATGAAGGTGCTTTTCTTAACTCTGGATGATTATTTGCCTTATTAGAGGGCCTCTGAGTACAACCTACTCTTTGGCAGGTACTTGGTACTTACACAGCTATAACATTCTGCAGATTTTTTGTTGATTGTGTTGAGAGATCTTCTCTCGCCGTCTCGCGTCGACGGGATTTGAGATTGATTCTGATGAGTGCCACTTTAAATGCTGAATTGTTTTCAAGTTATTTTGGAGGGGCTCCTATGATTCATATTCCAGTAAGTTCTTTTTTTTTTTTTTTCAATTTACATAGATCTAGCATGTCTTTGCCATGTGTTCTGTCCTTCTATTATCACACTTTGTTCATTGGCTCGTTTAATTAACGGATCTTGCTTGCTTATGAAGGTGTGATCGAATTTTATGGTATGGAAGAGGCCTAAACCAGCTCTCGTATGTTCGTGGAGAGTCGAGGTTTTCGGACCATAGACAAGTTTATAGTGTGTTCATCGCAGAGGTTTAATCGATCAACCATAGCAGAATCCAGAACATGAGCTGCTCTACCTCGCAAGTTGATATTGCAGAGCTTTTCCCATATTCAAGTGGGTATACAGAACTTGGCTTCTATTGATTCACTTAGTAATTCCAGTCGAATGACGGAGTGTGCATACTCACTCAACGAGAGTAAACGGTAAATTTTCCACTCCAAGCTGATCATCTGTTAAAAGTTCTCCCATAACCTGCACCCATGTTATTCACCACTGATGTCTATATTCTTAAATCTCTATGAGAAATTCTGTAGCAGTGATTGACTGATGAGGAGCAGGAGTTAATCTGCTTCTGTTTTCCTTTACATCGACAGCTGACTCTTGGTATCGAAAATGTTGCGTTTTCTGAGAACAGTCATACAACAATCCGGCCATCTATTTACCAAACATTACTAACAAAAGTAGGTAAAAGTAAAGCATGAGAAGATGGAAAGCATTGCCTATACCACAAGAAATCGCCTGAAACTTGCAAAAGAGTTTCAATACTTTCAAACATAGCGTATAATAACACACAGGGTATCATTTGATTAGAGGACTGCTCAATTACCTGATCTTTTTCCAGCAATGTTTTCCAATTATGCATTTCGACCGGAGCCTTTGCGGACCGATATGAAAGAGCTATCCGGTAATTCAAATCCCCAAGCCAAATAATTCGACTATAACAAAACAAAAGGAGCTAAAGATGTGCTTAGTCTATCAAAGTTAACGAGTTTCGAGATTGGTCAGTTAGCTAATTGTTTAGGGCTTGCTCATGCTCAAGAATACTCTCGGGCGACTTCTCTTCGCATAAACTGTGGACTGGTGGAAATCTAGTTTTTCTGAGATTGGTCAGTTAGCAAAGGGTTGTTGCTTTTAGGCACTCATTTGAGATGGGAATCATTTTTTTAGGTTTGGAGCATTGTGGGCTAGCATCATGTGCCCCAGTGACATCAAAATTATGCGTAATATGTGACTACAACCTGCTCTATATCCATTTCTATTTTATTCCTCTACGTACATTCTGTAATTGACAACATTCACGCATTCTGATTTTCTTTTTTTCTTTATGTGTTCTAAAACCCTAAACCCTAAACCCTAAACCCTGAACCCTCAACCCTGAACCCTGAACCCTGAACCCCGAACCCTGAACCCCGAACCCTTAAACCCTGAACCCTGAACCCTGAACCCTGAACCCTGAACCCTGAACCCTGAAACCCTGAAACCCTGAAACCCTAAACCTAACCACTGAACCCTGAAACCCTGAACCCTGATACCCTAAACCTAACCCCTAAACCCTAAACCCTAACCCCTAAACCCTAAACCCTAAAACCCTAAACCCTAAACCCTAACCCTAAACCCTAAACCCTAAATTTTATCTTTTATAATTTAAATACGAATGATTAAATTGAATATCTTTAAAAAGTAAAAATTTAAAACCCTATAAAAATAAATTATGATATATTTTATATATTTTTAAATTAGGTATAAATTCATCTATTTTTTAAAATACATATTAAACACTTTTATTTTTTGTTTTATAAAATTTTATATTTTAAAATATAAAATAATTCAATTTTTTTTCTAACTGTTAATAAAGAAAATTTTATGGTTAAAAATAATCAAAATTTTTAAATTTTAATTATTTATATCCAAAAAATTAAAATTCACTATCAAATAAAATAAAATAAAAAAGAATTACAAGTGTTTAAAAATTACAAAAATAATAATAATAATAATAATAATAATAATATATATATATATATATATATATATATATATATACAAAAATAAACTACAAATATATATATATATATAAAAATAAAAAAAAGGTACGTTTGATGAATAAAATGATTTAAAAATAGATATATCAAAACAACAAGTGTTTAAAATCAAATAGCAAGCTCAAAACTAAATTTTAATTTTAATTTTTATTTATAAATTTAAATATAATTTCAAATTAAATTTTAAACCACTTTATTCAAAATTTGTTAATTGTTAATTAAAATTTAATATCCAAAACTATATTTAGCTCATAATTTAAACTCAAATTTTAATTTAAAAAATTGTAAATTTAATTTAAATTATATAAATAATTTAAGATATAATTTTATATAATTTAATTAGATATAATTTCGTATAACTTTTTATTTACGTATTAATTGTTTTTTTTTATTTTCCGTATGAATCCAAAAGGTAAGAAATCGTTTTTAAAATAAATGTATCGAAATTTGAATTCCCATTCAATTAAAAAATTAAAATTTAATTTTTCTCAAAATTTTTAAAATTTTTTAATTCAAATTTATTATTCAAAAAAAGAAAAAATGAATAATAATATACAGTAAACTAATTTTCACGGGCCTAAATCCTAAACTCAAAAATCCTAAACACTAAACCCATAAAAAACCTTATTCCTTTCTCGGCCCGGAGCAGTGTGTGCTGCCCGGCCCGGAGCAGTTTGTAGGGCCCAGCCCGTTGCAGTCTGTGCGGCCCGTTGCAGCCATGGACCGGTGTGGCGGTGTGGCGGCCACGCGGGCGCCACGCGGGCGCCACGCGGGCGCCACGCGGCGGACGCGCGGGCGCCACGCGGGCGCCACGCGGCCGCCCCGCGGGCGCCACGCGGCCGCCACGCGGGCGCCACGCGGCCGCCACGCGGCCGCCACGCGGGCGCCAAGCGGCCGCCACGCGGGCGCCACGTGGCCGCCACGCGGCGGCCACGCGGGGCCATGCGGGCGCCACGCGGGCCCACGCGGGCGCCACGCGGGCGCCACGCGGCGGCCACGCGGCGGCCACGCGGGCGCCACGCGGCGGCCACGCGGGCGCCACGCGGGCGCCACGCGGCGGCCACGCGGGGCGCCACGCGGCGGCCACGCGGGCGCCACGCGGCGGCCACGGGGCGCCACGCGGGCGCCACGCGGGCGCCACGCGGGCGCCACGCGGGCGCCACGCGGGCGCAACGCGGGCGCCACGCGGCGGCCACGCGGCGGCCACGCGGCGGCCACGCGGGCGCCACGCGGGCGCCACGCGGCGGCCACGCGGACGCCACGCGGCGGCCACGCGGACGCCACGCGGCGGCCACGCGCGCGCCACGCGGGCGCCACGCTGCGGCCACGCGGGCGCCACGCGGGCGCCACGCGGGCGCCACGCGGGCGCCACGCGGGCGCCACGCGGGCGCCACGCGGGCGCCACGCGGGCGCCACGCGGGCGCCACGCGGCGGCCACGCGGCGGCCACGCGGGCGCCACGCGGCGGCCACGCGGGCGCCACGCGGCGGCTCGGCTCGGCTCGGCTCGGCGCGCCGGCTCGGCTCGGCGCCGGCTCGGCTCGGCGCGCCGGCTCGGCTCGGCGCGCCGGCTCGGCTCGGGGCTCCGCTGCTCCGGAGTGGGAGCTGCTCGGCCCGCGGCCCGGCCCGGGTTCCTCTCGCGTGGGCTATTTTGGTCTTCTTGGTTCGGCTTGGCTTCATTTTTAATCCTGGCTGGGCTTTCGCAGTGTAAAAATAATTTTGAAATATAATTATGATATATTCTGGGCCGGTCCGGTAAGTCCCATTTCATTTATACTATCCAACCGTTTGTTCTCCATTTTTCCTTAATAGGTTGCATTTAACAATTAAAAAAAAATAATTAAATTTGATGGAAATTAAATTTTAGTTTTAAAATTAAATATTGATGAAAATTTTAATACATTTATTTTAAAACATATGCTTACATTTTTTTTTTTTCTCGATTCAAAATAGGTACCAAAATATTCAATATATATCAACAATATTGTAAATTTAAATTAAGATATTATTTATATTTTTTAATTAAATTTAGCAGATTAATTTATTGTTTTATTCAAATTTATGAATTTGAATTTTTTAAAATGTAAAAATTTTATCTTTTATAATTTAAATACGAATGATTAAATTGAATATCTTTAAAAAGTAAAAATTTAAAACTTTTGATAGGTAATAATATACGAAACATATCGAAACTATACATTATTTTAAATCGGCTACCAAAATTTTTAGAATTTCAATTTAACTATCAAACTTTTGATAGTTAAAGATCATTTCATTTATACTGCCTATCCATCTTGAATTTATTGGGCCGTTTGAGCTGTGCCCATTTAGGCCTCTTTTTTTTTGCGTTTGCTCGGATAAGGATTGTTTATTGATTTTTCAGTTTGCTCTACCAGGATTGCTCTGTATTAGAAGAGATGCAAAAGGTGTAATAGACAAAGCGGATCTACAGTCTCTTGTTAATAGAGGGATGCAACTTCTGTATGACATTGTGTGGAAGTCAATGGAACTACCTTTCCATCTTCCTAGATACTCATACTACTTTAGGACAAGGTATTAGTTTTAAAAACTCCTATGTCAACGCTCTAAATTTCGTTATAGATAGCTTCATAAATCTAATATTTATGAAGAACTTGTTGGTTGCTAAGCAATTTTGGAATAATTTGAAAGAGGAGACAATCTTGGTGAATCAGTAAGATTCTGGTGAATAATTTTCCTTGTTTCCTTACGATATTCTAACTTCTCAGATATAATAGTTCTTTTCTAGAATGTTTGTTACAATTTCGATACAATGTTAGTATCTTCGATAGGTTGGTTACAAAGTTAGGTTGGAGGGAATGAAGGGAAAAAATACACATCTGCTGTTTTGTACTAGTGGCATTCTGCTTAGAAGATTGCTTGGGGACCGTAATCTTAATGGTGTAACTCATGTTTTTGTTGACGAAATTCATGAAAGAGGCATGAATGAAGGTGCTTTTCTTAACTCTGGATGATTATTTGCCTTATTAGAGGGCCTCTGAGTACAACCTACTCTTTGGCAGGTACTTGGTACTTACACAGCTATAACATTCTGCAGATTTTTTGTTGATTGTGTTGAGAGATCTTCTCTCGCCGTCTCGCGTCGACGGGATTTGAGATTGATTCTGATGAGTGCCACTTTAAATGCTGAATTGTTTTCAAGTTATTTTGGAGGGGCTCCTATGATTCATATTCCAGTAAGTTCTTTTTTTTTTTTTTTCAATTTACATAGATCTAGCATGTCTTTGCCATGTGTTCTGTCCTTCTATTATCACACTTTGTTCATTGGCTCGTTTAATTAACGGATCTTGCTTGCTTATGAAGGTGTGATCGAATTTTATGGTATGGAAGAGGCCTAAACCAGCTCTCGTATGTTCGTGGAGAGTCGAGGTTTTCGGACCATAGACAAGTTTATAGTGTGTTCATCGCAGAGGTTTAATCGATCAACCATAGCAGAATCCAGAACATGAGCTGCTCTACCTCGCAAGTTGATATTGCAGAGCTTTTCCCATATTCAAGTGGGTATACAGAACTTGGCTTCTATTGATTCACTTAGTAATTCCAGTCGAATGACGGAGTGTGCATACTCACTCAACGAGAGTAAACGGTAAATTTTCCACTCCAAGCTGATCATCTGTTAAAAGTTCTCCCATAACCTGCACCCATGTTATTCACCACTGATGTCTATATTCTTAAATCTCTATGAGAAATTCTGTAGCAGTGATTGACTGATGAGGAGCAGGAGTTAATCTGCTTCTGTTTTCCTTTACATCGACAGCTGACTCTTGGTATCGAAAATGTTGCGTTTTCTGAGAACAGTCATACAACAATCCGGCCATCTATTTACCAAACATTACTAACAAAAGTAGGTAAAAGTAAAGCATGAGAAGATGGAAAGCATTGCCTATACCACAAGAAATCGCCTGAAACTTGCAAAAGAGTTTCAATACTTTCAAACATAGCGTATAATAACACACAGGGTATCATTTGATTAGAGGACTGCTCAATTACCTGATCTTTTTCCAGCAATGTTTTCCAATTATGCATTTCGACCGGAGCCTTTGCGGACCGATATGAAAGAGCTATCCGGTAATTCAAATCCCCAAGCCAAATAATTCGACTATAACAAAACAAAAGGAGCTAAAGATGTGCTTAGTCTATCAAAGTTAACGAGTTTCGAGATTGGTCAGTTAGCTAATTGTTTAGGGCTTGCTCATGCTCAAGAATACTCTCGGGCGACTTCTCTTCGCATAAACTGTGGACTGGTGGAAATCTAGTTTTTCTGAGATTGGTCAGTTAGCAAAGGGTTGTTGCTTTTAGGCACTCATTTGAGATGGGAATCATTTTTTTAGGTTTGGAGCATTGTGGGCTAGCATCATGTGCCCCAGTGACATCAAAATTATGCGTAATATGTGACTACAACCTGCTCTATATCCATTTTCTATTTTATTCCTCTACGTACATTCTGTAATTGACAACATTCACGCATTCTGATTTTCTTTTTTTCTTTATGTGTTCTAAAACCCTAAACCCTAAACCCTAAACCCTGAACCCTCAACCCTGAACCCTGAACCCTGAACCCCGAACCCTGAACCCCGAACCCTTAAACCCTGAACCCTGAACCCTGAACCCTGAACCCTGAACCCTGAACCCTGAAACCCTGAAACCCTGAAACCCTAAACCTAACCACTGAACCCTGAAACCCTGAACCCTGATACCCTAAACCTAACCCCTAAACCCTAAACCCTAACCCCTAAACCCTAAACCCTAAAACCCTAAACCCTAAACCCTAAACCCTAAACCCTAAACCCTAAATTTTATCTTTTATAATTTAAATACGAATGATTAAATTGAATATCTTTAAAAAGTAAAAATTTAAAACCCTATAAAAATAAATTATGATATATTTTATATATTTTAAATTAGGTATAAATTCATCTATTTTTTAAAATACATATTAAACACTTTTATTTTTGTTTTATAAAATTTTATATTTTAAAATATAAAATAATTCAATTTTTTTTCTAACTGTTAATAAAAGAAAATTTTATGGTTAAAAATAATCAAAATTTTTAAATTTTAATTATTTATATCCAAAAAATTAAAATTCACTATCAAATAAAATAAAATAAAAAAAGAATTACAAGTGTTTAAAAATTACAAAAATAATAATAATAATAATAATAATAATATATATATATATATATATATATATATATATATATATATATACAAAAATAAACTACAAATATATATATATATATAAAAATAAAAAAAAGGTACGTTTGATGAATAAAATGATTTAAAAATAGATATATCAAAACAACAAGTGTTTAAAATCAAATAGCAAGCTCAAAACTAAATTTTAATTTTAATTTTTATTTATAAATTTAAATATAATTTCAAATTTAATTTTAAACCACTTTAATCAAAATTTGTTAATTGTTAATTCAAATTTAATATCCAAAACTATATTTAGCTCATAATTTAAACTCAAATTTTAATTTAAAAAATGTAAATTTAATTTAAATTATATAAATAATTTAAGATATAATTTTATATATTTTAATTAGATATAATTTCGTATAACTTTTTATTTACGTATTAATTGTTTTTTTTATTTTCCGTATGAATCCAAAAGGTAAGAAATCGTTTTTAAAATAAATGTATCGAAATTTGAATTCCCATTCAATTAAAAAATTAAAATTTAATTTTTCTCAAAATTTTTAAAAATTTTTAATTCAAATTTATTATTCAAAAAAGAAAAAATGAATAATAATATACAGTAAACTAATTTTCACGGGCCTAAACCCTAAACCCTAAAATCCTAAACCCTAAACCCATAAAAAAACCTTATTCCTTTCTCGGCCCGGAGCAGTGTGTGCTGCCCGGCCCGGAGCAGTTTGTACGCCCAGGCCGTTGCAGTCTGTGCGGCCCGTTGAAGCCCGTTGCAGCCATGGGCCGGTGTGGCGGTGTGGCGGCCACGCGGGCGCCACGCGGGCGCCACGCGGGCGCCACGCGGCGGACGCGCGGGCGCCACGCGGGCGCCACGCGGCCGCCCCGCGGGCGCCACGCGGCCGCCACGCGGGCGCCACGCGGCCGCCACGCGGCCGCCACGCGGGCGCCAAGCGGCCGCCACGCGGGCGCCACGTGGCCGCCACGCGGCGGCCACGCGGGGCCATGCGGGCGCCACGCGGGCCCACGCGGGCGCCACGCGGGCGCCACGCGGCGGCCACGCGGCGGCCACGCGGGCGCCACGCGGCGGCCACGCGGGCGCCACGCGGGCGCCACGCGGCGGCCACGCGGGGCGCCACGCGGCGGCCACGCGGGCGCCACGCGGCGGCCACGGGGCGCCACGCGGGCGCCACGCGGGCGCCACGCGGGCGCCACGCGGGCGCAACGCGGGCGCCACGCGGCGGCCACGCGGCGGCCACGCGGCGGCCACGCGGGCGCCACGCGGGCGCCACGCGGCGGCCACGCGGACGCCACGCGGCGGCCACGCGGACGCCACGCGGCGGCCACGCGCGCGCCACGCGGGCGCCACGCGGCGGCCACGCGGGCGCCACGCGGGCGCCACGCGGGCGCCACGCGGGCGCCACGCGGGCGCCACGCGGGCGCCACGCGGCGGCCACGCGGCGGCCACGCGGGCGCCACGCGGGCGCCACGCGGTCGCCTCGCGGAGGCTCGGCTCGGCTCGGCTCGGCGCGCCGGCTCGGCTCGGCGCGCCGGCTCGGTTCGGCGCGCCGGCTCGGCTCGGGGCGCCGGCTCGGCTCGGGGCTCCGCTGCTCCGGAGTGGGAGCTGCTCGGCCCGCGGCCCGGCCCGGGTTCCTCTCGCGTGGGCTATTTTGGTCTTCTTGGTTCGGCTTGGCTTCATTTTTAATCCTGGCTGGGCTTTCGCAGTGTAAAAATAATTTTGAAATATAATTATGATATATTCTGGGCCGGTCCGGTAAGTCCCATTTCATTTATACTATCCAACCGTTTGTTCTCCATTTTTCCTTAATAGGTTGCATTTAACAATTAAAAAAAAATAATTAAATTTGATGGAAATTAAATTTTAGTTTTAAAATTAAATATTGATGAAAATTTTAATACATTTATTTTAAAACATATGCTTACATTTTTTTTTTTTTCTCGATTCAAAATAGGTACCAAAATATTCAATATATATCAACAATATTGTAAATTTAAATTAAGATATTATTTATATTTTTTAATTAAATTTAGCAGATTAATTTATTGTTTTATTCAAATTTATGAATTTGAATTTTTTAAAATGTAAAAATTTTATCTTTTATAATTTAAATACGAATGATTAAATTGAATATCTTTAAAAAGTAAAAATTTAAAACTTTTGATAGGTAATAATATACGAAACATATCGAAACTATACATTATTTTAAATCGGCTACCAAAATTTTTAGAATTTCAATTTAACTATCAAACTTTTGATAGTTAAAGATCATTTCATTTATACTGCCTATCCATCTTGAATTTATTGGGCCGTTTGAGCTGTGCCCATTTAGGCCTCTTTTTTTTTGCGTTTGCTCGGATAAGGATTGTTTATTGATTTTTCAGTTTGCTCTACCAGGATTGCTCTGTATTAGAAGAGATGCAAAAGGTGTAATAGACAAAGCGGATCTACAGTCTCTTGTTAATAGAGGGATGCAACTTCTGTATGACATTGTGTGGAAGTCAATGGAACTACCTTTCCATCTTCCTAGATACTCATACTACTTTAGGACAAGGTATTAGTTTTAAAAACTCCTATGTCAACGCTCTAAATTTCGTTATAGATAGCTTCATAAATCTAATATTTATGAAGAACTTGTTGGTTGCTAAGCAATTTTGGAATAATTTTGAAAGAGGAGACAATCTTGGTGAATCAGTAAGATTCTGGTGAATAATTTTCCTTGTTTCCTTACGATATTCTAACTTCTCAGATATAATAGTTCTTTTCTAGAATGTTTGTTACAATTTCGATACAATGTTAGTATCTTCGATAGGTTGGTTACAAAGTTAGGTTGGAGGGAATGAAGGGAAAAAATACACATCTGCTGTTTTGTACTAGTGGCATTCTGCTTAGAAGATTGCTTGGGGACCGTAATCTTAATGGTGTAACTCATGTTTTTGTTGACGAAATTCATGAAAGAGGCATGAATGAAGGTGCTTTTCTTAACTCTGGATGATTATTTGCCTTATTAGAGGGCCTCTGAGTACAACCTACTCTTTGGCAGGTACTTGGTACTTACACAGCTATAACATTCTGCAGATTTTTTGTTGATTGTGTTGAGAGATCTTCTCTCGCCGTCTCGCGTCGACGGGATTTGAGATTGATTCTGATGAGTGCCACTTTAAATGCTGAATTGTTTTCAAGTTATTTTGGAGGGGCTCCTATGATTCATATTCCAGTAAGTTCTTTTTTTTTTTTTTTTCAATTTACATAGATCTAGCATGTCTTTGCCATGTGTTCTGTCCTTCTATTATCACACTTTGTTCATTGGCTCGTTTAATTAACGGATCTTGCTTGCTTATGAAGGTGTGATCGAATTTTATGGTATGGAAGAGGCCTAAACCAGCTCTCGTATGTTCGTGGAGAGTCGAGGTTTTCGGACCATAGACAAGTTTATAGTGTGTTCATCGCAGAGGTTTAATCGATCAACCATAGCAGAATCCAGAACATGAGCTGCTCTACCTCGCAAGTTGATATTGCAGAGCTTTTCCCATATTCAAGTGGGTATACAGAACTTGGCTTCTATTGATTCACTTAGTAATTCCAGTCGAATGACGGAGTGTGCATACTCACTCAACGAGAGTAAACGGTAAATTTTCCACTCCAAGCTGATCATCTGTTAAAAGTTCTCCCATAACCTGCACCCATGTTATTCACCACTGATGTCTATATTCTTAAATCTCTATGAGAAATTCTGTAGCAGTGATTGACTGATGAGGAGCAGGAGTTAATCTGCTTCTGTTTTCCTTTACATCGACAGCTGACTCTTGGTATCGAAAATGTTGCGTTTTCTGAGAACAGTCATACAACAATCCGGCCATCTATTTACCAAACATTACTAACAAAAGTAGGTAAAAGTAAAGCATGAGAAGATGGAAAGCATTGCCTATACCACAAGAAATCGCCTGAAACTTGCAAAAGAGTTTCAATACTTTCAAACATAGCGTATAATAACACACAGGGTATCATTTGATTAGAGGACTGCTCAATTACCTGATCTTTTTCCAGCAATGTTTTCCAATTATGCATTTCGACCGGAGCCTTTGCGGACCGATATGAAAGAGCTATCCGGTAATTCAAATCCCCAAGCCAAATAATTCGACTATAACAAAACAAAAGGAGCTAAAGATGTGCTTAGTCTATCAAAGTTAACGAGTTTCGAGATTGGTCAGTTAGCTAATTGTTTAGGGCTTGCTCATGCTCAAGAATACTCTCGGGCGACTTCTCTTCGCATAAACTGTGGACTGGTGGAAATCTAGTTTTTCTGAGAATTTCCATAACATCCGAGTTTCTACGAAGTTCATCGCCTTCCTTCTGGGCTGAGGTCAAATGGCTGCAGACGAAGCAGAAGCTTGTTTGGTGCAAAGACATGCTAATTGAAATTGAACCCAGGAAGAAATAAGTTCTAATTTGCCTTCTCTATATATACTCCTGACTATATGAATCTTTCCGACGGAAATTTTTCTCGTACAAAAATAAAAAAAAAACACATAAATTATACAAGAAACTATTCAGGCATAAAAGCATCATAAATGGCTAGGAGTAGCTGCTCAATACAATTTAAATTTTGCATGATTAAAAATTCTGTTCCTGCAGGGAAAGTGATATGTGTCCAACCTTTTGAACTTGTAAAACGCTATTCGTGATATAGTCGTCGAAGGAGACATATTATATGCAGGTAAAATAATTTTGAACATTGAAGTTTTACCTTGTTTCCAAGATAACCCATCAACCCTCTACCAACACAAGAGACCTTCAGATTCCTTACATCGTCTGTTATTCGGGCCGGGCCGACACACAAGCCGAGCCGAGCCGTTTCGGGTGAAGAGTTGTTATCGGATTCGATAATTTTGACTGTTTTTGAATTATTGGAATATCGGGTAAAATTGGGACCGAGCTGTCTCACCGGGCTGAGCCGCAGCTTGGTGCCGCACCGCCGCTATGCGCCGCCGAGAAGCCGCGTGCGCCGAAGAGCCGCAGCTTGGTGCCGCACCGCCGCTATGCGCCGCCGAGTCGCGACGCCGCACCCGCAGCCGCGCAGCCGGCAAACGCGCCGCCGCCGGCAACGCGTCTTGCAGGCACGCGCCGCTACCGGCGGCCATGCCACAGCCGTCGCCGCCTCCGCTGCAGGCCCCGCCGCCGCGCCGCCGCCCACGACGTGACAGTCGCTCCGCTTTGCCGCCGTGGCGCAGCGCCGTCGCCCACGCCAAGACAGTTGCCGATCCTTCGACGGCCTCTCCTCCTTGCCGGAGACTGGTTGCCGCACAGCCTTGCCGCTCGCCGGGCCTATCCGGGCCAGTCCTACGCCAGACTAGCTAGGTTAGGCCGGTCCGAGCGCAGAAGAGATTGTATGTACAAAGCCCGTAAAATCTAGCCCAGCTCAAAAAAGCAAGGCCGAGCCGACAAAGGCCTGGCCAGCTAAGTCAGGCCGAACTGAGCCTATCCAAAATATTCGGGCCGGGCCGACGCACAACGAGCCGTTTCGGATGAAATAGTTGTTATCGGATCCGATAATTTGGGCTGTTTTTAAATTATTGGGTTATCGGGTAAAATTGGGACAATTTCGGAAGGTGTTGACTAGATACGCCGAAATTTTAGAAGGTGTTGACATAATATATAGAATTTTGAATGAGTGACAGTAATTTGTGGAGAAAACAAAAAGAAATAGAATAGTGCACACATTGCATGAATTATAATCAAATTAGCAAATAAATTTATTTTTAAAAAAATTAAATTTTATTATAATTTTTTGTTCTCTTTCGATATTAAAGCAATGCATTTAAATTTGATCTAAATATCAAATTGGTAAAATTTAATAGTATTTTTTTGGTAATTGGGATGTAGGAAAGTAACCAACATTTAGATAGAAAATTTAAAATTTAAAATTTCACATATCTATTTAAAAATTTCACTATGTAGTTTACATGTTCAATTCAAGATTATATCAATTTAATTTAATTCATATAATATAAAATTCATGAATTTTTATAAATTTAAATTTATAGATTTGAATTAAAAAAAAAAAATCACCTGCTATATTTTATTAAAATACATAAATAATATCTTAATTTAAATTTACATTATTGTCGAAATATATTGAATATTTTGGTATGATTTTTGAATTCCCATTTGAATTTAATTTCAAATATCTAATTAATTTTAATTTGATTTGATCTTAAATTTTTATTCCAATTGAAATTCAATGTTGAAATTTATTTTAATAATTTAAACTAAATTTTGTAAAATTTAAATTAAAATTTTAGTTTCAATTATGAGTTAAATATGGTTTAGGGTATTAAATTTGAATTAACAATTAACAAATTTTAATTAAAATCGATTGAAATTAAGTTAGAATCTATATTTAAATTTAAGCATCAAAATTAAAATATAAATTTAATTTTGTATTTACCATTTGAATTTAAAATAGTGGTGATTTGAGAAATCTGTTTTTAAATCATCATATTAATCAAACGTAATTTTTATTTATTTATTTTTGAAAATTATTTAGAATATTTTTTATTTTATTTAGAATTTCATGTGACTCAATAATTTTTAAATTAGAAATTTTAATTTTTTGTATATAAATAATCAAAAGTTTTAAAATTTTGATTATTTTTAACCATAATAACTTTTTAATAGTTACAAAAAAAATTAGAATACTTTTATATTTTTGAAGATAAAAATTTTTAAAACCCTATATATATATATATATATATATATATATATATATATATATATATATATATATATGTATATATATATATATGTATATATATATATATATATATACATATATATATGTATATATATATATATGTATATATATATATATATACATATATATGTATATATATATATATATATATATATATATATATATATATGTATATATATATATATATATATATATGTATGTATATATATACATATATATATATATATATACATATATATATATATATATATATATATATATATATACATATATATATGTATACATATATATATATACATACATATATATATATATACATACATATATATATATATACATACATATATATATATATATATACATACATATATATATATATACATACATATATATATATATACATACATATATATATATATATACATACATATATATATATATACATACATATATATATATATACATACATATATATATATATACATACATATATATATATATATATATATATATATATATATATATATATATATATATATATATAATTGGCTAGCACGGGCCGGGCCGAACAGTGATTGGACCGGATTGTAACCTGACTCGGACCGGAATTGGACCAGTAATGGACGGAAAACGGGTCTGATTTGGACCAGAATTGGACCGGAATCGGACCATGCAGGAATCTCGGTCCGATATGGGATCCAAATGGGCCGGTATTGAAGCGGGCCTTAGACGTGATCGGACTGGGGCCTGGATCTCGACGCAGTCTGGATTCGGACCCATGAAGGCCCGTGAAAATGTAGTTTACTGTATAACAATCAACAATTCTTTAAATTTTATTTTGAATTTGAAATTTGAATTAAACTTTTTTTAAAATAATTAAATTGAATCAAAATTAAATTTTAATTTTTTAATTAAATGGGAATTCAAATTTTGATGCATTTATTTTAAAACGCATACTTAAATTTTGAATTCATATGAATTGGAAAAAATAACAAAATAATTAATATATATTAAAAAAATAGAACTATATAATTATTGTCCGCAAAGATCTTGTAAATTAAAATTCGAAAATAATATATTTTTTATAATCAAATTAGCAAATAAATTTATTTTTTAAAAAAATTAAATTTTATTATAATTTTTGTTCTCTTTCGATATTAAAGCAATGCATTTAAATTTGATCTAAATATCAAGTTGGTAAAATTTAATAGTATTTTTTTGGTAATTGGGATGTAGGAAAGTAACCAACATTTAGATAGAAAATTTAAAATTTAAAATTTTATATATCTATTTAAAAATTTTACTATGCAGTTTACATGTTCAATTCAAGATTATATAATTTAAATTTAATTCATATAATATAAAATTCATGAATTTTTATAAATTTAAATTCATAAATTTGAATTTAAAAAAATAAATTCACCTGCTATATTTTATTAAAATACATAAATAATATCTTAATTTAAATTTACATTATTGTCGATATATATTGAATATTTTGGTATGATGTTTGAATTCACATTTGAATTTAATTTCAAATATCTACTTAATTTTAATTTTATTTGATCTTGAATTTTAATTCCAATTGAAATTCAATGTTGATATTATTTTAATAATTTAAACTAATTTTTGTAAAATTTAAATTAAAATTTTAGTTTCAATTATGAGTTAAATATGATTTAGGGTATTAAATTTGAATTAACAATTAGCAAATTTTAATTAAAATCGATTGGAATTAAGTTAGAATTTATATTTAAATTTAAGAATCAAAATTAAAATATAAATTTAATTTTGTATTTACCATTTGACTTTAAAATAGTGGTGATTTGAGAAATCTATTTTTAAATCCTCATATTAATCAAACGTAATTTTTATTTATTTTAAATTGTGTGTTAAATTTATTTTTGGATATGAAATTTGAATTAACAATTAACAAATTTTAATTAAAGTGGATTAAAATTAAATTATAAATTATATTTAAATTTATGGATCAAACTTAAAATATAAATTTAATTTTCAATTTATTATTTGAATTTAAACAATCGTTGATTAGGTATATTTATTTTTGTATAAATAATTATATTTTTTAAAATTTTAATTATTTTATCCTTCAAATTGCCTGAGCCCAACCCGGCCAGGCCCCGTTTAAAAATTGGGCTGGGCCGGGCCAGGCCGAGCCAAGCCGAGCCGAGCCGAGATGAGCGGCGCCGCGCCGCGCCGAGCTGAGCTGAGCCGCGCTGCGCCGCGCCGAGATGTTCCGGTCTTAAAAGGCGGGCCGGGCCTTAACCTTAAAAACGTCGGGCCGAGCCGGGCTAGGCCTAGTCCCGCCTAACAAAATGGCCACTATGGGCCCCGA
The DNA here is from genome assembly GCA_029204045.2 of Tillandsia leiboldiana. Lineage (NCBI taxonomy): Eukaryota > Viridiplantae > Streptophyta > Magnoliopsida > Poales > Bromeliaceae > Tillandsia > Tillandsia leiboldiana. The sequence continues at coordinate 38,427,111 of CM055073.1, read as the reverse complement.
CGGCCCGTATCGTCCGAGCCACGCCGAGCCGCGCCGAGCCGAGCCGATCCGATCGGCGCCGAGCCGAGCCGAGCCGGGCCGCGTCGTGTAGACCCTAGTCGGGCTGGGCATAGACCTGTTTAGACCGTTAAAATGTGCACTGAGGCCTATTTGGGTCCAGACCGGGCCTACCTGAGCCGGGATCATTGAAGCTGGGCCAAATACTCCCGTAAGCGGGAAAATTTCCAAGAACGGCCTACTTAATCCAATTTGAAATCCAAATTTAAATTTAAAATTTTCAAAATTTTAATTCATAAAAAATCACACCAAAATATAAAATACCAAAATTCAAGAATACCAAAATATAAAATTTGATCTTAAATTTTTATTCCAATTGAAATTCAATGTTGAAATTTATTTTAATAATTTAAACTAAATTTTGTAAAATTTAAATTAAAATTTTAGTTTCAATTATGAGTTAAATATGGTTTAAGCTATTAAATTTGAATTAACAATTAACAAATTTTAAAATAGTGGTAATTTGAGAAATCTATTTTTAAATCATCATATTAATCAAACGTAATTTTTATTTATTTATTTTTGAAAATTATTTAGAATATTTTTTATTTTATTTAGAATTCCATGTGACTCAATAATTTTTAAATTGGAAATTTTAATTTTTTGTATATAAATAATCAAAAGTTTTAAAATTTTGATTATTTTGAACCATAATAACTTTTTAATAGTTACAAAAAAATTAGAATACTTTTATATTTTTGAAGATAAAAATTTTTAAAACCCTATATATATATATATATATATATATATATATAATTGGCTAGCACGGGCCGGGCCGAACAGTGATTGGACCGGATTGTAGCCTGATTTGGACCGGACTTGGGCCGGATTTTGACCGGTATTGGACCGTTTCTGGGCCGGATTTGGACCGGAATTGGACCAGTAATGGACCGAAAACGGGTCTGATTTGGACCAGGATTGGACCGGAATCGGACCATGCAAGAATCTCGATCCGATCTGGGATCCAAATGGGCCGGTATTGAAGCGGGCCTGGGACGTGATCGGACTGGGGCGTGGATCGCGCCGCGGTCTGGATTCGGACCCATGAAGGCCCGTGAAAATGTAGTTTACTGTATAACAATCAACAATTCTTTAACTTTTATTTTGAATATAAAATTTGAATTAAACTTTTTTTAAAATAATTAAATTGAATAGAAATTAAATTTTAATTTTTTAATTAAATGGGAATTCAAATTTTGATGTATTTATTTTAAAACGCATACTTACATTTTGAATTCATCTGTATTCGAAAAAATAACAAAATAATTAATATATATTAAAAAAAATAGAACTATATAATTATTATCCGCAACGAACTTGTAAATTTAAATTCGGATATAAAATATATTTTATAATCAAATATAGCAAATAAATTTACTTTTTTAAAAAATAAATTTTATTATTATTTTTTTCTCTTTCGATATTATAGCAATATATTTTAATAGCATTTTTTTGCTCATTGGGATGTTTCAAAGTAACCAATACTTAGATAGAAAATTAAAATTAAAATTCTCATATATCTATTTACAAATTTCACTATATAGTTTACATGTTCAATACAAGATTATGTAATTTTAATTCAATTCGTATAATATAAAATTCAAGAATTTTTAAAAAATTAAATTCATAAATTTGAATTAAAAAGAAACAAATTCACCTGCTATATTTTATTAAAATATATAAACCACATTTTAATTTAAATTTATATTATTGTTGATATATATTGAATATTTTGGTATGGTTTTTGAATTTACATTTGAATTTAATTTCTAATATCCATTTAATTTTAATTTTATTTGATCTTAAACTTTTATTCCGATTGAAATTCAAAGTTGAAATTTATTTAAACCATTTAAACTAATTTTGTTAATTTTAAATAGAAATTTTAGTTTAATTTGGGAGTTAAATATAGTTTTGGATATTAAATTTGAATTAACAATTAACAAATTATAATTAAAGTGGATTGAAATTAAATTAGAAATTATATTTAAATTTATGAATCAAAATTGAAGTATAAATTAAATTTTGTATTTACCATTTTAATTTAAAATAGTGTTGATTTGAGAAATCTATTTTTAAATCATCTTATTAATCAAACACAATTTTTATTTATTGATTTTAATTATTTAGAATATTCTTTATTCTATTTAGAATTTCATGTGACTCGATAATTTTTAAATTGTAAATTTTAATTTTTTGTATATAAATAATCAAATAATTACAAAAAATTTAGAATTCTTTTATATTTTTAAAAATAAAAAATTTTAAAACCAATATATATATATATATATATATATATATATATATATATATATATATATATATATATATATATATATATATATATATATAGTTGGGCTGGAATGCTATTGATAGCACCAACCCAACTTTGCCAACCATTTTGTAGCCATTGGATCGCATTGAGATCCGTGTAGGCTCTTTAATGAAAAAAAGAGAAAAGAAAACGTAAAAAGAAAAAGTAAAAAGTAAAAAGTTTTTCTTTTTAATTAAAGGGCTTGCACGAATCTCAATGCAATCCAATGACTACAAAATGGATGGCAAAGTTGGGTTGGTGTTATCAATAACATTCCAGCCCAACTCTCTCTCTCTCTCTCTCTCTCTCTGTCCAATTATATATATATATAATTGGACCGGAATATAACGGAATTTGGACCGGACCTGAGCCGGATTTCGACCGGAATCGGACCATGCAGGAATCCCGGTCCGATCCGGGATCCAAACAGGCCGGTATTGAAGCGGGCCGGGGACGTGATCGGACTGGGGCCTGGATATCGCCGCGGTCGGGTTGTGCTAGATTGGGACCCATGAAGGCCCGTTAAAATGTAGTTTAATGTATAACAATCAACAATTCTTTAAATTTTATTTTGAATTAAATTTTTTTACAAATAATTAAATTGAATGGAAATTAAATTTTAATTTTTAAATTAAATAAAAATTCATCCGAATCCGAAAAAATAACAAAATAATTAATATATATTAAAAAAAATAGAACTATATAATTATTGTCCGTAAAGATCTTGTAAATTAAATTTCGAAAATAATATATATTTTATCATCAAATTAGCAAATAAATTTATTTTTTAAAAAAATTAAATTTTATTATAATTTTTTTTCTCTTTCGATATTAAAGCAATGCATGTAAATTTGATCTAAATATCTTGTTGGTAAAATTTAATAGTTTTTTTTTGTTAATTGGGATGTAGGAAAGTAACCAAGATAGAAAATTTAAAATTTAAAATTTCATATATCTATTTAAAAATTTCACTATGTAGTTTACATGTTCATTTCAAGATTATATAATTTTAATTTAATTCAGATAATATAAAATTCATGAATTTTTATAAATTTAAATTCATAAATTTGAATTTAAAAAAATAAATTCACCTGCTATATTTTTTAAAAATACATAAATAATATCTTAATTTAAATTTACATTATTGTCGAAATATATTGAATATTTTGGTATGATTTTTGAATTCCCATTTGAATTTAATTTCAAATATCTACTTAATTTTAATTTTATTTGATCTTAAATTTACATTATTGTCGATCTTAAATTTTAAATTTTTATTTGATCGTAAATTTTTATTCCAATTGAAATTTTAGTTTCAATTATGAGTTAAATATGGTTTAGGGTATTAAATTTGAATTAACAATTAGCAAATTTTAATTAAAATCGATTGGAATTAAGTTAGAATTTATATTTAAATTTAAGAATCAAAATTAAAATATAAATTTAATTTTGTATTTATCATTTGACTTTAAAATAGTTGTGATTTGAGAAATCTATTTTTAAATCATCATATTAATCAAACGTAATTTTTATTTATTTATTTTTGAAAATTATTTAGAATTTTTTTATTTTATTTAGAATTTCATGTGACTCAATAATTTTAAAATTGTAAATTTTAAATTTTTGTATATAAATAATCAAAAGTTTTCAAATTTTGATTATTTTGAACCATAATAACTTTTTAATAGTTACAAAAAAATTGGAATACTTTTATATTTTTTAAGATAAAAAATTTTAAAACCCTATATATATATATATAATAGGCTATCACGGGCCGGGCCGAACAGTGATTGGGCCGAATTGTAATCTGATTTGGACCGGACTTGGACCAGTAATGGACCGAAAACGGGTCTGATTTGGACCAGGATTGGACCGGAATCGGACCATGCAGAAATCTCGGTCTGATCTGGGATACAAATGGGCCGCTATTGAAGCGGGCCTGTATAGCAATCAACAATTTTTTAAATTTTATTTTCAATTTGATCTAAGTATCTTGTCGGAAAAATTTAATAGCACTTTTTTTTGTTAATCGGGACATTACAAAGTAATGAAAATTTAGATAGTAAATTAAAATTTTCATATTTCATATATCTATTTAAAAATTGCGCTATGCATTTCACATGTTTAATACAAAATTATATTATTTAAATTTAAATCATATAAGTTTAAATTTGTGAATTTTTATAAATTTAAATACTTAAATTTGAATTAAAAAGAAACTAATTCACCTGCCATATTTTATTAAAATATGAAAATTATAACTTAATTCAAATTTACAAAATTGTTGATATATATTGAATATTTTGATATGATTTTTCATTTCACATTTGAATTTAATTTTAAATATCTATTTAGTTTTAATTTTATTTGATCTAGAATTTTTATACCACTTGAAATTAAAAGTTGAAATTTATTTATATAATTTAAATTAAATTTTATAAATTTTAATTTAAAATTTTAGTTTAAATTGTGAGTTAAATATAGTTTTCATTATTTTCAAAATATTCAATATATATCAACAATAAAGTAAATTTAAACTAAGATATGATTTATATATTTTAATAAAATATAGCAAATGATATTTTTTAATTCAAATTTATGAATTTAATCTTATATGATTTAATTTAAAATGATATAATCTTGTGTTAAGCATTTAAGTTACATGGTGCAATCTTTAAATAGATATATGATATTTAAAAATTTAAATTTACCATCTAAATTTTCATTATTTTCTAAGGTCCAAAATTAAATTTCAAACATATAGTAAATATTTAACAAATTTTTTGGCTCGAGAATAAAAAATTTAAAATAATATTTTAAATTAAAATATTAAATTAGAAATATTTCACCGAAAATTTTAATTTATATTTTAATATTTCAATTTTAGATGCCATTATGGTTAAAAATAATAAAGATTTTTTTAAAAAATTGAAAATTTAAAACTATGAATTATTTTTTTAAAAAAAATATAAGTATTATAAATATTTAACAAATTAAATGGGCAAAGCATAAAAATTAAAATTCAAAATTATTTGAATAAAATTAAAAAATTTAAAATAATATTTGACGGTTTTTTTAAAATTAGACGCTCGTCTAATCTTTAAAGAAAAAAAAATACTTATATTAGGAAATAAAAGAAAAATAATTATGATGCAATATAAATAATTAAAATAAAAAAGAAAAAAGGCCGGCCCGGTATTTAGTCCCACTAAACTGGCCGAAGGCCCGTTTCCGGACCGAGATTTAAAAATTTCATGAATCAAAGATAAACAAATTTAGGCCAGTGTCCGGCCCGGTTCGATCCAGTCCACAACCCGCTTCGATCCCGGGTCAGACCGAGATTCCTTCAAGGTCCGATGCGGCCCTATTCTGGTCCAAATCCGGTCCAATTCTGGTCTAAATCCGGTTCGATTTTGCCCGGCCCGGCCTATTATACATATATATATATATCTTTTGTTTTAAAAATTTTTATCTTTAAAAATATAAAAGAATTCAAACAAATTTCTAACTATTAAAAATTTATTAATGTTAAAAATAATCAAAATTTTAAAACGTTTGATTATTTATATACAACAAATTAAAATTTACAATTTAAATTTTTTTGAGCCACATTCAATTCTAAATAAAATACAAAAATAAATAAATAATAATTATGTTTGATGAATAAAATAGCAAGTAAATTTGCTTTTTTTAAAAAAATAAATTTTATTGCGATTTTTTTCCCTCTTTTGTTATTATAACAATGCATTTCAATTGATGTGACCCGTAAAAAACATCGACACCATTAAAGGGGTGGAGGTGTAGGATGTACACCCCTTCGGAGTGTACATGTAGCATTACTCTTTTTTAAAATATGAAAATCATAACTTAATTCAAATTTACAAAATTATTGATATATATTGAATATTTTGATATGATTTTTCATTTCACATTTGAATTTATTTTTAAATATCTATTTAGTTTTAATTTTATTTGATCTCGAATTTTTATTCCACTTGAAATTAAAAGTTGAAATTTATTTATATAATTTAAATTAAATTTTATAAATTTTAATTTAAAATTTTAGTTTAAATTGTGAGTTAAATATAGTTTTCATTATTTTCAAAATATTCAATATATATCAACAATAAAGTAAATTTAAACTAAGATATGATTTATATATTTTAATAAAATATAGCAAATGATATTTTTTTAATTCAAATTTATGAATTTAATCTTATATGATTTAATTTAAAATTTTATAATCTTGTGTTAAGCATTTAAGCTATATGGTGTAATCTTTAAATAGATATATGATATTTAAAATTTTAAATTTACCATCTAAATTTTCATTATTTTCTAAGGTTCAAAATTAAATTTCAAACATATCGTAAATATTTAACAAATTTTTTGGCTCGAGAATAAAAAATTTAAAATAATATTTTAAATTAAAATATTAAATTAGAAATATTTCGCCGAAAATTTTAATTTATATTTTAATATTTCAATTTTAAATGCCACTATGGTTAAAAATAATAAAGATTTTTTTAAAAAAAATGAAAATTTAAAACTATGAATTATTTTTTTAAAAAAAATATAAGTATTATAAATATTTAACAAATTAAATGGACAAAGCATAAAAATTAAAATTCAAAATTATTTGAAGAAAATTAAAAAATTTTAAATAATATTTGATAGTTTTCTTAAAATTAGACTCTCCTCTAATATTTAAAGAAAAGAAAAATACTTATATTAGGAAAGAAAAGAAAAATAATTATGACGCAATATAAATAATTAAAATAAAAAAGAAAAATACCGGTCCGGTATTTAGTCCAACTAAACAGGCAGAAGGCCCGTGCCCGGCCCGTGAGTTAAAAATTTCATGAATCAAACATAAACAAATTTAGGCCCGTGCCCAGCCCGGTTCGATCCAGTCCACAGCCTGCTTCGATCCTGGGTCAAACCGAGATTCCATCAAGGTCCGATGCGGCCCTATTCCGGTCAAATTCCGGTCCAATTCTGGTCTAAAACCGGTTCGATTCCGGTCCAGTCGGTGCCCGGCCCGGCCTATTATACATATATATATATATATATATATATATATATATATATATATATATATATATATATATATATATATATATATATATATATATATATATATATATATATATATCTATCTTTTGTTTTAAAAATTTTTATCTTTAAAAATATAAAAGAATTCAAAAAAAATTCTAACTATTACAAATTTATTAATGTTAAAAATAATCAAAATTTTAAAACGTTTGATTATTTATATACAACATATTAAAATTAACAATTTAAATTTTTTCGAGCCACATTCAATTCTAAATAAAATACAAAAATAAATAAATAATAATTATGTTTGATGAATAAAATAGTTGCTTTTTTTAAAAAAATAAATTTTATTGCGATTTTTTTTCCTCTTTTGTTATTATAACAATGCATTTCAATTTGATCTAAGTATCTTGTCGGAAAAATTTAATAGCACTTTTTTTTGTTAATCAGGACATTACAAAGTAATAAAAATTTAGATAGTAAATTAAAAATTTCAAATTTCATATATCTATTTAAAAATTGCACTGTGCATTTCACATGTTTAATACAAAATTATATTATTTAAATTTAAATCATATAAGTTTAAATTTGTGAATTTTTGTAAATTTAAATACTTAAATTTGAATTAAAAAGAAACAAATTCACCTGCCATATTTTATTAAAATATAAAAATCATAACTTAATTCAAATTTACAAAATTGTTGATATATATTGAATATTTTGATATGATTTTTCATTTCACATTTGAATTTATTTTTAAATATCTATTTAGTTTTAATTTTATTTGATCTCGAATTTTGATTCCACTCGAAATTAAAAGTTGAAATTTATTTATATTATTTAAATTAAATTTTATAAACTTTAATTTAAAATTTTATTTTAAATTGTGAGTTAAATATAGTTTTCATTATTTTCAAAATATTCAATATATATCAACAATAAAGTAAATTTAAACTAAGATATGATTTATATATTTTAATAAAATATAGCAAATGATATTTTTTTAATTCAAATTTATGAAATTAATCTTATATGATTTAATTTAAAATTATATAATCTTGTGTTAAGCATTTAAGCTACATGGTGCAATTTTTAAATAGATATATGATATTTAAAATTTTAAATTTACCATCTAAATTTTCATTATTTTCTAAGGTCCAAAATTAAATTTCAAACATATCGTAAATATTTAACAAATTTTTTGGCTCGAGAATAAAAAATTTAAAATAATATTTTAAATTAAAATATTAAATTAGAAATATTTCGTCGAAAATTTTAATTTATATTTTAATATTTCAATTTTAAATGCCACTATGGTTAAAAATAATAAAGATTTTTTAAAAAAAATTGAAAATTTAAAACTATGAATTATTTTTTTTAAAAAAATATAAGTATTATAAATATTTAACAAATTAAATGGGCAAAGCATAAAAATTAAAATTCAAAATTATTTGAAGAAAATTAAAAAATTTAAAATAATATTTGATAGTTTTCGTAAAATTAGACTCTCCTCTAATCTTTAAAGAAAAGAAAACTACTTATATTAGGAAAGAAAAGAAAAATAATTATGACGCAATATAAATAATTAAAATAAAAAAGAAAAAGGCCGGCCCGGTATTTAGTCCCACTAAACAGGCAGAAGGCCCGTGCCCGGCCCGTGAGTTAAAAATTTAATGAATCAAACATAAAAAAATTTAGGCCCGTGCCCAGCCCGGTTCGATCCAGTCCATAGCCTGCTTCGATCCCGGGTCAAACCGAGATTCCATCAAGGTCCGATGCGGTCCTATTCCGATCAAATTCCGTTCCAATTCTGGTCTAAATCCGGTTCGATTCCGGTCTAATCGGTGCCCGGCCCGGCCTATTATACATATATATATATTTTTTGTTTTAAAATTTTTTATCTTTAAAAATATAAAAGAATTCAAAAAAAAAATTAACTATTAAAAATTTATTAATGTTAAAAATAATCAAAATTTTAAAACGTTTGATTATTTATATACAACAAATTAAAATTTACAATTTAAATTTTTTTGAGGCACATTAAATTCTAAATAAAATACAAAAATAAATAAATAATAATTATGTTTGATGAATAAAATAGCAAGTAAATTTGCTTTTTTAAAAAAATTAAATTTTATTACGATTTTTTTTCCTCTTTTGTTATTATAACAATATATTTCAATTTGATCTAAGTATCTTGTCGGAAAAATTTAATAGCACTTTTTTTGTTAATCGGGACATTACAAAGTAATGAAAATTTAGATAGTAAATTAAAAATTTCAAATTTCATATATCTATTTAAAAATTGCACTATGCATTTCACATGTTTAATACAAGATTATATTATTTAAATTTAAATCATATAAGTTTAAATTTGTGAATTTTTATAAATTTAAATACTTAAATTTGAATTAAAAGGAAACAAATTCACCTGCCATATTTTATTAAAATATGAAAATCATAACTTAATTCAAATTTACAAAATTGTTGATATATATTGAATATTTTGATATGATTTTTCATTTCACATTTGAATTTAATTTTAAATATCTATTTAGTACTAATTTTATTTGATCTCGAATTTTTATTCCACTTGAAATTAAAAGTTTAAATTTATTTATATAATTTTAATTAATTTTTATAAATTTTAATTTAAAATTTTAGTTTAAATTGTGAGTTAAATATAGTTTTCATTATTTTTGAAATATTCAATATATATTAACAATAAAGTCAATTTAAACTAAGATATGATTTATAAATTTTAATAAAATATAGCAAATGATATTTTTTTAATTCAAATTTATGAATTTAATCTTATATGATTTAATTTAAAATTATATAATCTTGTGTTTAGCATTTAAGCTACATGGTGCAATCTTTAAATAGATATATGATATTTAAAATTTTAAATTTACCATCTAAATTTTCATTATTTTCTAAGGTCCAGAATTAAATTTCAAACATATCGTAAATATTTAACAAATTTTTTGGCTCGAGAATAAAAAATTTAAAATAATATTTTAAATTAAAATATTAAATTATAAATATTTGACCGAAATTTTTAATTTATATTTTAAAATTTGAATTTTAAATACCATTATGGTTAAAAATAATAAAGATTTTTTAAAAAAATTGAAAATTTAAAACTATGAATTATTTTTTTAAAAAAAGATATACGTATTATAAATATTTAACAAATTAAATGGGCAAAGCATAAAAATTAAAATTCAAAATTATTTGAAGAAAATTAAAAAATTTTAAATAATATTTGATAGTTTTTTTAAAATTACACTCTCCTCTAATCTTTAAAGAAAAAAAAATACTTATATTAGAAAAGAAAAGAAAATTAATTATGACGCAATATAAATAATTTAAATAAAAAAGAAAAAAGGCCGGCCTGGTATATAGTCCCACTAAACAGGCCGAAGGCCCGTACCCGGCCCGTGAGTTAAAAATTTCATAAATCAAACAAAAACAAATTTAGGCCCGTGCCCGGCCCGGTTCGATCCCGTCCACAGCCCGCTTCGATCCCGGGTCAGACCGAGATTCCTTCAAGGTCCAATGCGGCCCTATTGCGGTCCAAATCCGGTCCAATTCTGGTCTAAATCCGGTTCGATTCCGGTCCAGTCGGTGCCCGGCCCGGCCTATTATACATATATATATCTTTTGTTTTAAAAAATTGCATCTTTAAAAATATAAAAGAATTCAAAAAAATTTCTAACTATTAAAAATTTATTAATGTTAAAAATATTCAAAATTTTAAAACGTTTGATTATTTATATACAACAAATTGAAATTTACAATTTAATTTTTTTTTGAGCCACATTAAATTCTAAATAAAATACAACAATAAATTAATAATAATTATGTTTGATGAATAAAATAGCAAGTAAATTTGCTTTTTTAAAAAAATTAAATTTTATTACGATTTTTTTTCCTCTTTTGTTATTATAACAATGTATTTCAATTTTATCTAAGTATCTTGTCGGAAAAATTTAATAGCACTTTTTTTGTTAATCGGGACATTACAAAGTAATGAAAATTTAGATAGTAAATTAAAAATTTTAAATTTCATATATCTATTTAAAAATTGCACTATGCATTTCACATGTTTAATACAAGATTATATTATTTAAATTTAAATCATATAAGTTTAAATTTGTGATTTTTTATAAATTTAAATACTTAAATTTGAATTAGAAGGAAACAAATTCACCTGCCATATTTTATTAAAATATGAAAATCATAACTTTATTCAAATTTACAAAATTGTTGATATATATTGAATATTTTGATATGATTTTTCATTTCACATTTGAATTTAATTTTAAATATCTATTTAGTTTTAATTTTATTTTATCTCGAATTTTTATTCCACTTGAAATTAAAAGTTGAAATTTATTTATATAATTTAAATTAATTTTTATAAATTTTAATTTAAAATTTTAGTTTAAATTGTGAGTTAAATATAGTTTTCATTATTTTTGAAATATTCAATATATATTAACAATAAAGTCAATTTAAAGTAAGATATGATTTATATATTTTAATAAAATATAGCAAATGATATTTTTTTAATTCAAATTTTTGAATTTAATATTGTATGATTTAATTTAAAATTATATAATTTTGTGTTAAGCATTTAAGCTACATGGTGCAATATTTAAATAGATATATCATATTTAAAATTTTAAATTTACCATCTAAATTTTCATTATTTTCTAAGGTCCAGAATTAAATTTCAAACATATCGTAAATATTTAACAAATTTTTTGGCTCGAGAATAAAAAATTTAAAATAATATTTTAAATTAAAATATTATGTTCAAAATATTTGACCGAAATTTTTAATTTATATTTTAATATTTGAATTTTAAATGCCATTATGGTTAAAAATAATAAAGATTTTCTTAAAAAATTGAAAATTTAAAACTATGAATTATTTTTTAAAAAAAAGATATACGTATTATAAATATTTAACAAATTAAATGGGCAAAGCATAAAAATTAAAATTCAAAATTATTTGAATAAAATTAAAAAATTTTAAATAATATTTGATAGTTTTTTTAAAATTAGACTCTCCTCTAATCTTTAAAGAAAAAAAAATACTTATATTAGGAAAGAAAAGAAAATTAATTATGACGCAATATAAATAATTAAAATAAAAAAGGAAAAAGGCCGGCCTGGTATTTAGTCCCACTAAACAGGCCGAAGGCCCGTGCCCGGCCCAGGAGTTAAAAATTTCATGAATCAAACATAAACAAATTTAGGCCCGTGTCCGGCCCGGTTCGATCCCGTCCACAGCCCGCTTCGATCCCGGGTCAGACCGAGATTCCTTCAAGGTCCGAAGCGGCCCTATTCCGGTCCAAATCCGGTCCAATTCTGGTCTAAATCCGGTTCGATTCCGGTCCAGTCGGTGCCCGGCCCGGCCTATTATACATATAAATATATATATATATATATATATATATATATATATATATATATATATATATATCTTTTATTTTTAAAATTTGTATCTTTAAAAATATAAAAGAATTCAAAAAAAATTCTAACTATTAAAAATTTATTAATGTTAAAAATAATCAAAATTTTAAAACGTTTGATTATTTATATACAACAAATTAAAATTTACAATTTAATTTTTTTTGAGCCACATTAAATTCTAAATAAAATACAAAAATAAATAAATAATAATTATGTTTGATGAATAAAATAGCAAGTAAATTTGCTTTTTTTAAAAAATTAAATTTTATTACGATTTTTTTTCCTCTTTTGTTATTATAATAACGTATTTCAATTTTTATCTAAGTATCTTGTCAGAAAAATTTAATAGCACTTCTTTTGTTAATCGGGACATTACAAAGTAATGAAAATTTAGATAGTAAATTAAAAATTTCGAATTTCATATATCTATTTAAAAATTGCACTATGCATTTCACATGTTTAATACAATATTATATTATTTAAATTTAAATCATATAAGTTTAAATTTGTGAATTTTTATAAATTTAAATACTTAAATTTGAATTAAAAAGAAACAAATTCACCTGCCATATTTTATTAAAATATGAAAATCATAACTTAATTCAAATTTACAAAATTGTTGATATATATTGAATTTTTTGATATGATTTTTCATTTCACATTTGAATTTAATTTTAAATATCTATTTAGTTTTAATTTTATTTGATCTCAAATTTTTATTCCACTTGAAATTAAAAGTTGAAATTTATTTATATAATTTAAATTAAATTTTATAAATTTTAATTTAAAATTTTAGTTTAAATTGTGAGTTCAATATAGTTTTCATTATTTTCAAAATATTCGATACAATAAAGTCAATTTAAACTAATATATGATTTATATATTTAAATAAAATATAGCAAATGATATTTTTTTTTAATTCAAATTTATGAATTTAATCTTATATGATTTAATTTAAAATTATATAATCTTGTGTTAAGCATTTAAGCTACATGGTGCAATCTTTAAAAATATATATGATATTTAAAATATTAAATTTACCATCTAAATTTTCATTATTTTCTAAGGTCCAGAATTAAATTTCATACATATCGTAAATATTTAACAATTTTTTTGGCTCGAGAATAAAAAATTTAAAATAATATTTTAAATTAAAATAATAAATTAGAAATATTTGACTGAAATTTTTAATTTATATTTTAATATTTGAATTTTAAATGCCATTATGGTTAAAAATAATAAAGTTTTTTTTAAAAAAATTGAAAATTTAAAACTATGAATTATTTTTTTAAAAAAAGATATAAGTATTATAAATATTTAACAAATTAAATGGGCAAAGCATAAAAATTAAAATTCAAAATTATTTGAATAAAATTAAAAAATTTTAAATAATATTTGATAGCTTTTTTAAAATTAGACTCTCCTCTAATCTTTAAAGAAAAAAAGAATATTTATATTAGGAAAGAAAAGAAAAATAATTATGACGCAATATAAATAATTAAAATAAAAGAGAAAAAAGGCCGGCCCGGTATTTAGTCCCACTAAACAGGACGAAGGCCCGTACCCGGCCCGTGAGTTAAAAATTTCATGAATCAAACATAAACAAATTTAGGCCCGTGCCCGGCCCGGTTCGATCCCGTCCACAGCCCGCTTCGATCCCGGGTCAGACCGAGATTCCTTCAAGGTCCGATGCGGCCCTATTCCGGTCCAAATCCGGTCCAATTCTGGTCTAAATCCGGTTCGATTCCGGTCCAGTCGGTGCCCGGCCCGGCCTATTATACATATATATATCTTTTGTTTTAAAAATTTGTATCTTTAAAAATATAAAAGAATTCAAAAAAATTTCTAACTATTAAAAATTTATTAATGTTAAAAATAATCAAAATTTTAAAACGTTTGATTATTTATATACAACAAATTAAAATTTACAATTTAATTTTTTTTGAGCCACATTAAATTCTAAATAAAATACAAAAATAAATAAATAATAATTATGTTTGATGAATAAAATAGCAAGTAAATTTGCTTTTTTAAAAAAATTAAATTTTATTACGATTTTTTTTCCTCTTTTGTTATTATAACAATGTATTTCAATTTGATCTAAGTATCTTGTCGGAAAAATTTTATAGCACTTTTTTTGTTAATCGGGACATTACAAAGTAATGAAAATTTAGATAGTAAATTAAAAATTTCGAATTTCATATATCTATTTAAAAATTGCACTATGCATTTCACATGTTTAATACAATATTATATTAGTTAAATTTAAATCATATAAGTTTAAATTTGTGAATTTTTATAAATTTAAATACTTAAATTTGAATTAAAAAGAAACAAATTCACCTGCCATATTTTATTAAAATATGAAAATCATAACTTAATTCAAATTTACAAAATTGTTGATATATATTGAATATTTTGATATGAGTTTTCATTTCACATTTGAATTTAATTTTAAATATCTATTTAGTATTAATTTTATTTGATCTCGAATTTTTATTCCACTTGAAATTAAAAGTTGAAATTTATTTATATAATTTAAATTAAATTTTATAAATTTTAATTTAAAATTTTAGTTTAAATTGTGAGTTAAATATAGTTTTCATTATTTTCAAAATATTCGATACAATAAAGTCAATTTAAACTAAGATATGATTTATATATTTAAATAAAATATAGCAAATGATATTTTTTTTAATTCAAATTTATGAATTTAATCTTATATGATTTAATTTAAAATTATATAATCTTGTGTTAAGCATTTAAGCTACATGGTGCAATCTTTAAAAAGAAATATGATATTTAAAATTTTAAATTTACCATCTAAATTTTCATTATTTTCTAAGGTCCATAATTAAATTTCAAACATATCGTAAATATTTAACAAATTTTTTGGCTCGAGAATAAAAAATTTAAAATAATATTTTAAATTAAAATATTAAATTAGAAATATTTGACCGAAATTTATAATTTATATTTTAATATTTGAATTTTAAATGCCATTATGGTTAAAAATAATAAAGTTTTTTTTAAAAAAAATTGAAAATTTAAAACTATGAATTATTTTTTTAAAAAAAGATATAAGTATTATAAATATTTAACAAATTAAATGGGCAAAACATAAAAATTAAAATTCAAAATTATTTGAATAAAATTAAAAAATTTTAAATAATATTTGATAGTTTTTTTTAAATTAGACTCTCCTCTAATCTTTAAAGAAAAAAAAAATACTTATATTAGGAAAGAAAAGAAAATTAATTATGACGCAATATAAATAATTAAAATAAAAAAGAAAAAAGGCCGGCCTGGTATTTAGTCCCACTAAACAGGCCGAAGGCCCGTGCCCGGCCCGTGAGTTAAAAATTTCATGAATCAAACATAAACAAATTTAGGCCCGTGCCCGACCCGGTTCTATCCCGTCCACAGCCCGCTTCGATCCCGGGTCAGACCGAGATTCCTTCAAGGTCCGAAGCGGCCCTATTCCGGTCCAAATCCGGTCCAATTCTGGTCTAAATCCGGTTCGATTCCAGTCCAGTCGGTGCCCGGCCCGGCCTATTATACATATATATATATATCTTTTATTTTTAAAATTTGTATCTTTAAAAATATAAAAGAATTCAAAAAAATTTCTAACTATTAAAAATTTATTAATGTTAAAAATAATCAAAATTTTAAAACGTTTGATTATTTATATACAACAAATTAAAATTTACAATTTAATTTTTTTTGAGCCACATTAAATTCTAAATAAAATACAAAAATAAATAAATAATAATTATGTTTGATGAATAAAATAGCAAGTAAATTTGCTTTTTTAAAAAAATTAAATTTTATTACGATTTTTTTTCCTCTTTTGTTATTATATTAACGTATTTCAATTTTTATCTAAGTATCTTGTCAGAAAAATTTAATAGCACTTTTTTTGTTAATCGGGACATTACAAAGTAATGAAAATTTAGATAGTAAATTAAAAATTTCGAATTTCATATATCTATTTAAAAATTGCACTATGCAGTTCACATGTTTAATACAATATTATATTATTTAAATTTAAATCATATAAGTTTAAATTTGTGAATTTTTATAAATTTAAATACTTAAATTTGAATTAAAAAGAAACAAATTCACCTGCCATATTTTATTAAAATATGAAAATCATAACTTAATTCAAATTTACAAAATTGTTGATATATATTGAATTTTTTGATATGATTTTTCATTTCACATTTGAATTTAATTTTAAATATCTATTTAGTTTTAATTTTATTTGATCTCAAATTTTTATTCCACTTGAAATTACAAGTTGAAATTTATTTATATAATTTAAATTAAATTTTATAAATTTTAATTTAAAATTTTAGTTTAAATTGTGAGTTCAATATAGTTTTCATTATTTTCAAAATATTCGATACAATAAAGTCAATTTAAACTAATATATGATTTATATATTTAAATAAAATATAGCAAATGATATTTTTTTTTAATTCAAATTTATGAATTTAATCTTATATGATTTAATTTAAAATTATATAATCTTGTGTTAAGCATTTAAGCTACATGGTGCAATCTTTAAAAAGATATATGATATTTAAAATATTAAATTTACCATCTAAATTTTCATTATTTTCTAAGGTCCAGAATTAAATTTCATACATATCGTAAATATTTAACAATTTTTTTGGCTCGAGAATAAAAAATTTAAAATAATATTTTAAATTAAAATAATAAATTAGAAATATTTGACCGAAATTTTTAATTTATATTTTAATATTTGAATTTTAAATGCCATTATGGTTAAAAATAATAAAGTTTTTTTTAAAAAAATTGAAAATTTAAAACTATGAATTATTTTTTTAAAAAAAGATATAAGTATTATAAATATTTAACAAATTAAATGGGCAAAGCATAAAAATTAAAATTCAAAATTATTTGAATAAAATTAAAAAATTTTAAATAATATTTGATAGCTTTTTTAAAATTAGACTCTCCTCTAATCTTTAAAGAAAAAAAGAATATTTATATTAGGAAAGAAAAGAAAAATAATTATGACGCAATATAAATAATTAAAATAAAAGAGAAAAAAGGCCGGCCCGGTATTTAGTCCCACTAAACAGGACGAAGGCCCGTGCCCGGCCCGTGAGTTAAAAATTTCATGAATCAAACATAAACAAATTTAGGCCCGTGCCCGGCCCGGTTCGATCCCGTCCACAGCCCGCTTCGATCCCGGGTCAGACCGAGATTCCTTCAAGGTCCGATGCGGCCCTATTCCGGTCCAAATCCGGTCCAATTCTGGTCTAAATCCGGTTCGATTCCGGTCCAGTCGGTGCCCGGCCCGGCCTATTATACATATATATATCTTTGTTTTAAAAATTGGATCCTTAAAAATATAAAAGAATTCAAAAAAATTTCTAACTTTAAAAATTTATTAATGTTAAAAATAATCAAAATTTTAAACGTTGATTATTTATATACAACAAATTAAAATTTACAATTTATTTTTTTTTGAGCCACATTAAATTCTAAATAAAATACAAAAATAAATAAATAATAATTATGTTTGATGAATAAAATAGCAAGTAAATTGCTTTTTTAAAAAAATTAAATTTTATTACGATTTTTTTTCCTCTTTTGTTATTATAACAATGTATTTCAATTTGATCTAAGTATCTTGTTGGAAAAATTTTATAGCACTTTTTTTTGTTAATCGGGACATTACAAAGTAATGAAAATTTAGATAGTAAATTAAAATTTCGAATTTCATATATCTATTTAAAAATTGCACTATGCATTTCACTGTTTAATACAATATTATATTATTAAATTTAAATCATATAAGTTTAAATTTGTGAATTTTTATAAATTTAATACTTAAATTTGAATTAAAAAAAAACAAATTCACCTGCCATATTTTATTAAAATATGAAAATCATAACTTAATTCAAATTTACAAAAATTGTTGATATATATTGAATTTTTTGATATGATTTTCATTTCACATTTAATTTAATTTTAAATATCTATTTAGTATTAATTTTATTTGATCTCGAATTTTATTCCACTTGAAATTAAAGTTGAAATTTATTTATATAATTTAAATTAAATTTTATAAATTTTAATTTAAAATTTTAGTTTTAAATTGTGAGTTAAATATAGTTTTCATTATTTTTGAAATATTCAATATATATTAACAATAAAGTCAATTTAAAGTAAGATATGATTTATATATTTTAATAAAATATAGCAAATGATATTTTTTTATTCAAATTTTTGAATTTAATATTGTATGATTTAATTTAAAATTATAATTTTGTGTTAAGCATTTAAGCTACATGGTGCAATATT
This sequence comes from Tillandsia leiboldiana, assembly GCA_029204045.2. Classification (NCBI taxonomy): domain Eukaryota; kingdom Viridiplantae; phylum Streptophyta; class Magnoliopsida; order Poales; family Bromeliaceae; genus Tillandsia; species Tillandsia leiboldiana. Next base: position 38,407,854 of record CM055073.1, on the reverse strand, counting down.
TAATAGATATATCATATTTAAAATTTTTAAATTTACCATCTAAAATTTTCATTATTTTCTAAGGTCCAGAATTAAATTTCAAACATATCGTAAATATTTAACAAATTTTTTGGCTCGAGAATAAAAAATTTAAATAATATTTTAAATTAAATATTATGTTCAAAATATTTGACCGAAATTTTTTAATTTATATTTTAATATTTGAATTTTAAATGCCATTATGGTTAAAATAATAAAGATTTTCTTAAAAAATTGAAAATTTAAAACTATGAATTATTTTTTAAAAAAAAGATATACGTATTATAAATATTTAACAAATTAAATGGGCAAAGCATAAAAATTAAAATTCAAAATTATTTGAATAAAATTAAAAAATTTTAAATAATATTTGATAGTTTTTTTAAAATTAGACTCTCCTCTAATCTTTAAAGAAAAAAAAATACTTATATTAGGAAGAAAAGAAAATTAATTATGACGCAATATAAATAATTAAAATAAAAAAGGAAAAAGGCCGGCCTGGTATTTAGTCCCACTAAACAGGCCGAAGGCCCGTGCCGGCCCAGGAGTTAAAAATTTCATGAATCAACATAAACAAATTAGGCCCGTGTCCGGCCCGGTTCGATCCCGTCCACAGCCCGCTTCGATCCCGGGTCAGACCGAGATTCCTTCAAGGTCCGATGCGGCCCTATTCCGGTCCAAATCCGGTCCAATTCTGGTCTAAATCCGGTTCGATTCCGGTCCAGTCGGTGCCCGGCCCGGCCTATTACATATATATATCTTTTGTTTTAAAAATTTGTATCTTTAAAAATATAAAAGAATTCAAAAAAATTTCTAACTATTAAAATTTATTAATGTTAAAAATAATCAAAATTTTAAAACGTTTGATTATTTATATCCAACAAATTAAAATTTACAATTTATTTTTTTGAGCACATTAAATTCTAAATAAAATACAAAAATAAATAAAATATAATTATGTTTGATGAATAAAATAGCAAGTAAATTTGCTTTTTTAAAAAAATTAAATTTATTACGATTTTTTTTTTCCTCTTTGTTATTATAACAATGTATTTCAATTTGATCTAAGTATCTTGTTGGAAAAATTTAATAGCACTTTTTTGTTTTAATCGGGACATTACAAAGTAATGAAAATTTAGATAGTAAATTAAAATTTCAAATTTCATATATCTATTTAAAAATGCACTATGCATTTCACATGTTTAATACAATATTATATTATTTAAATTTAAATCATATAAGTTTAAATTTGTGAATTTTTATAAATTTAAATACTAAATTTGAAATTAAAAAGAAACAAATTCACCTGCCATATTTTATTAAAATATGAAAATCATAACTTAATTCAAATTTACAAAATTGTTGATATATATTGAATATTTTGATATGAGTTTTCATTTCACATTTGAATTTTATTTTTAAATATCTATTTAGTATTAATTTTATTGATCTCGAATTTTATTCCACTTGAAATTAAAAGTTGAAATTTATTTATATAATTTAAATAAATTTTATAAATTTTAATTTAAAATTTTAGTTTAAATTGTGAGTTAAATATAGTTTTCATTATTTTTCAAAATATTCGATACAATAAAGTCAATTTAAACTAAGATATGATTTATATATTTAAATAAAATATAGCAAATGATATTTTTTTTAATTCAAATTTATGAATTTAATCTTATATGATTTAATTAAAATTATATAATCTTGTGTTAAGCATTTAAGCTACATGGTGCAATCTTTAAAAGATATATGATATTTAAAATTTTAAATTACCATCTAAATTTTCATTATTTTCTAAGGTCCAGAATTAAATTTCAAACATATCGTAAATATTTAACAAATTTTTTGGCTCGAGAATAAAAAATTAAAATAATATTTTAAATAAAATATTAAGTTAAAATATTTGACCGAAATTTTTAATTTATATTTAATATTTGAATTTTAAATGCATTATGGTTAAAAATAATAAAGTTTTTTTAAAAAAATTGAAAATTTAAAACTATGAATTATTTTTTAAAAAAAAAGATATAAGTATTATAAATATTTAACAAATAAATGGGCAAAGCATAAAAATTAAAATTCAAAATTATTTGAATAAAATTAAAAATTTTAAAATAATATTGATAGTTTTTAAATTAGACTTCCTCTAATCTTTAAAGAAAAAAAAAAATACTTATATTAGGAAAGAAAAGAAAATTAATTATGACGCAATATAAATAATTAAAATAAAAAAGAAAAAAAGGCCGCCTGGTATTTAGTCCACTTAAACAGGCCGAAGGCCCGTGCCCGGCCGTGAGTTAAAAATTTCATGAATCAAACATAAACAATTAGGCCCGTGCCGGCCGGTTCGATCCCGTCCACAGCCCGCTTCGATCCCGGGTCAGACCGAGATTCCTTCAAGGTCCGATGCGGCCTATTCCGGTCCAAATCGGTCCAATTCTGGTCTAAATCCGGTTCGATTCCGGTCCAGTCGGTGCCCGGCCCGGCTATTATAATATATATATATATCTTTTGTTTTAAAAATTTTTATCTTTAAAAAATATAAAAGAATTCAAAAAAATTTCTAACTATAAAATTTATTAATGTTAAAAATAATCAAAATTTTAAAACGTTTGATTATTTATAGACAACAAATTAAAATTTACAATTTAATTTTTTTGAGCCACATTAAATTCTAAATAAAATACAAAATAAATAAATAATAATTATGTTTGATGAATCAAAAGAGCAAGTAAATTGGCTTTTTTTAAAAAAATTAAATTTTATTACGTTTTTTTTCCTCTTTGTTATTATAAAATGTATTCAATTTGATCTAAG